>JAVQJL010091748.1:0-16894 GCA_036024295.1 Nannoperca obscura
CTATCTATCTATCTATCTATCTATCTATCTATCTATCTATCTATCTATCTATCTATCTATCTATCTATCTATCTATCTATCTATCTATCTATCTATCTATCTATCTATTTTGGAGTTAATACATTTTATGTAATGTCAGTGTATTATTCTGGTTCCTGTCTATATAATTTTTTAGCAAAGTTAGCTTTTGCCTTTATGTATGTGTATACTGTATAAGCTGTGAGATCTAACATTTCTGTGTACAGCACAACGTGAAGTTCACTCCGATGGGGCAGTTGAAGTTTTGAGGACGTAAAGGGTGTGTTCTTGGTTGGGGCATTAAGTTAAATTCAGTTTGCTCGTCATGAGGACTACTCAGCCTGTGAAAACAGTTGAATAATAACTGCACTCTCTCAAGCCTTGTGTCAATGTGTTGTGTTCTCAGTAGATGCAACACAAGCTTCAGTTTGTTCCATCTCCTGCTCTCTGAATCTCCTTCACTACATGACACTCTTCCCTGCCTTCTGTGAAAGCATTTTTGCAAGGACACGCTGGCTAAAATGAATGTGAAGCTGAGGACTGTGACCACATTTCAATGAACTCTGGAGGAAATCTTACACTGTCAAAACACAGCACTTTACAAGTAGAAATGGGCTCTTTACAATGGCTCCGCTGGCTCAGGGAGCAACTACTGTTAAGACCAGGATACAGTGAAAGTAAGCACAAATGATGGGTATCAGAGGTGTCCTTGATGCATCACAACAATACAGAATTTTACAGCAGGATATGCCTTTGAAATTCATTTTGGTTAGGACACGGAGGCGTCCACGTGCGGGACTTTCCCCCAGAGGTTGACAGAGAACCATTTCATATGTACAAAGTCGAGCTGTTTCAAAGGGTGAGGCGAGGTCAGTGTGGCTGCCCGAGATGTTTCCCCATCTTTCCACTTAATCAATGATCCAGGATGTTATATTCAAGAGTTTGCTGATCGATGCGGCTCCTCCCGCGCCGATGCCGGCTAGAGAGGGAAAAGAGCATCCTTCATTTGTTGATAAATAAGATGTCTTGTTAGGAGGGCGCTGACATTTTGTTTTGTAAGACCAGACTAATCAGCTGGGATTGAATAAAACACGGCCGTGAAACTATTCAGGGTTCAGGGTTCAGGGTCTGATTTTTGTCTTAAAGTCTATAGAATTACACTGATGGCTGTTTTCCACTGACATGTTTTGCAAACTTCTTCAGCAGTATTTCCACAATCAGAGAAATCAATGCCGACCCTTCAGGATCTCCTCAGATCTCTCGCTGCCATGGGCGAACTAGCCCCGATATTTCTCCAGTGAATCCACAGCAGTCCTCTCTCTGATCCTGCGTCTTGTTTCGATTTTTGGTTTCTGTCCGCTTGATAGAAACCTCAAGCTGGCACGGGTGAGCAGAAGTCTTATTTGTGTTTGATTTCAATATCACTTGACTCTACAGTGTTGAAAATCACTTTAGTTCCCTCAGGGCGAACCTGCTCAAGTTGTCTCATTAACCCAAATATCAGGAGTTTTGAGCTGGAGTCAGTGTACTTTCCTTGACCTCTGAGAACCCTTACGAAATTGTTTATTTTTCACTTAGACTTTGTTCATGTGTCAATGTCCATGAGCAGCAGCTATTACATCATTCTCCAGCCCCCGCATCTTTGAACAGGGGTTACTAGCAGTGCACTGACGGCCCATTAGTGTGAGCACCACTGCTCAGCCTCTCTGGCATGTAATTGCGGCTCCTTTAGCTTCAGATGCTGGTCTGCAGCTCGCCATTGAGCAGAGCAGCATTGTGAGCCTCCAAGTTGGCATTGATGATTGCAGCATCGTTAGCCATCCTGCTCCTGTCTGCCCTGCTGTCACTGCGCTCGATCTCATCCAGGCCTGCTACCTTTTTCAGGCACAGAACGTTCTGAAAGCTCTTCTTGAAGTTGTCCGAGAGGAAGGCGTACAGGATGGGGTTGGCGCAGCTGTTGGCGTAGCCGAGCACCACCACGAAGTCGAAGGTGCTCTTCACGGCAGAGGTGGGCTTGATGGAGCCGGTGACAGAGGTGACATTGAAAACGTAGAAAGGCAGCCAACAGAGGACAAAAACCGCCACCACGATGGACACCATCTGTGTCACCTTACGCTCCGAGCGCTTGCGTTTGGTGGAACCCACTCGTATGCCAGATGACTTAACCTGGCGGGGAAATGGACTGTCAGTGGCTTCAAAATCTCCCAAATACAAAAGCACAATGTTTTGCAGTTGAAGTTTGACATTTTTAAGATATAAACTTTTGTGTATACCAGAAGATTGATACAACTCTCATATCTGTCTTATACTATTGAGCTACAACCTGGAGACAGTTAGCTTAGCATATAAACTAGAGGCATAGAAACTAAATCCCACCCCAAACTGAAGTGCAACAACATCAAGTTGTGAATTTATTTAAGATTATGTGCTCGACTATTTCTTGGCCAAGCGCAGTGATTTTAGTTAATCAATGTTAATCAATGAGCTTTAGAGGTGCTGATCTTCTTGCTAAGCTGAGCTAACCAGCCGCTAGATGAAGCTTCAGATTTAATGGACAGGTAGAGGAGTGGTATTCTCATCTAACTCTTGGCAAGAAAGGGAATAAATATATTTCACATAATATTGAACTTTTACTTCAAGAGCTGAGGAAACATAAAAAAAATGTCTTAACATCATTATTTCAGAGCTTGAGTTTAAGAATTGTAACCAACCATTAAGTGCTAGCTAGCTTATAGCCCTGTGGCTATCAGAGGGACCCCAAACATTTCAGTCACTCAGGAATTCATAACATTTGCAAAAGGAAGTGTTAAAAATACGAAGTCACAAGATGGTAGACGTGGTTTTAGTGACAAAGGAAAACATGATTTGTCACTACACTACAAACTATGTAAGATCATATAGGCTACGGATGGCGTGGTGCTATCAGTCCTACCATCTGTCGCAGTAGTAGTATTATTCATATTGCTTACGCCAATTACACTCTGTCAGAGTGAATCATGTTTTGTTCCTTTTAACCTATTAGTCTCTATCTGCTGTTTTTTCAACATTATTCTCATAACACATTTAATGAATGTCTGTTTAATTAAAATGTTCAGTTTCCCTAGCTAGCCTCGACAGCCTTCCAGGGTTAGCAAGCTAGCTTGTGTTCAAACACACAATAACCCTTCTGTAACAGTTAATAAGAATATGTGGCATGATGTTGTTTTCCGTAACATTTATTAGCTCAAGCTTAAACTTAAACTTAAAACATAAAAACATGCATTGTCTTTGGCTTCTTTCTTTAGATGTCTGCATGTAGAAGGAGGCTCTCACCTTGACTATGATGAGCAGGTAGCACAGACATATGACTGCCAACGGCAGGAAGAACCCAATGAAGAACGTGTAGAATATGAAGGCTGTGTAATAGACATCCTGGGGCTCCGGCCACACGATCCCACATACTGGCACCTTGTTCAGGCCACTGAAGATCATAGTAGGTAGGATGACTAACAGCGAAACAACCCATACTGTCAGGTTAATTAGCTTGGCAATGCGGGGCTTCCGCCATTTTGTGGACTTAATAGGGTGGACCACAGCCAAGTATCGATCGATGCTCATTACCATCAGACAGAAGATGCTGGTGAACTGATTGAGAGAGTCTGGGAGGGAGTAGAGGAGAGAGAGAATGAACAAGTGGAGAAAGAAAGGCGAGGTGAGGATATGTATCAGGTAACAATATCCGTAAATTACCAACAGTTGTTAAAACAGGAGGTGAATAAAGTGTGGCAAAGGCTGTTAGTAAGACAGCTAGAATGACCAGCACTGTTTGAATTGCAAGTAAAAAGAATCAAATCAATACCACTCTTAAGTCTGTCTGTTAAAGATGAAGCTGCAGCCAGGAGATGCTTAGCTTAGCTTAGCATAAAGACTGCAAACAGAGGAAAACAGCTAGTCTGGCTCTGTGAAAAGTTAAACTATGTAACATTGCATATAGGTAGACCATATTGCAATTTAAAGAAACCCAACACATACAGATATGCAAAGCAGACAATGATTTCAGGATGGTTTCCCACTAGAGGAACCCAAAAGGATTTCTTTGCCCAGTAAAACTGCCACAGCTTGCTTTAGTGCACCATTAGCCTTCTGCTCTACACTTACCCACAGTCATGATCACCCTGCAAAGCACCTCTCCGAAGGGCCAGTGCACAAGTGTCAGCTGCAGAGCGATGAACGGCAGGCTCATCATGCAAAGAACATCTGCCACCGCCAGGTTCAGGATGTAGATGTTGGTTACCGTCTTCATTTTGGCGTAGCGCAGGATGACATATATGACCAAGGTGTTGCCGCACAGTCCCACGGCGCACACCATGAAGTAAATTAAGGTGATGACCACCGAGCTGGTCTTGTCCTGGTGAGGTTCCCTGGTCTCTGAGATGTTCAGGTCCAGGTCGGACTCATTCCCCTGCAGGTAGCTGTTGAAGAGGAGGGACTCGGGTATGGAGATGTTGGGGGGAGCCGAGAGAAAGGGCCACTGATCCAAGGCCATGATGGCAAGAGGGGTTTAGGGTATCAAAGGGCTCCAAGTGTCTAAAGATTGTGAAGGGTAAGGAGTAAAGGGGCTTGGAGAAGGTAGATATTGTTGGGATAAGGAAGACTGGAAATAAGGGTAAAGAGAATTCAGGTGGTAAGCACTAAGATAAACCTAGGGGAACTGGGAATTTGAGACCGGGTTTGGGGTTCCAGGGATTGGGATGACGGGATTTTCAATAACGAGGATCCACATGTGTCACATCCCAGCTGTAGAGAAACAAGAGAGATCTATGGAAAGAGAACAGAGTGAAAGAACAGTAAGTATGGCTGACAAACAGAGAACATTTCCTTTAACAAATAATAATAGTCCTTTAAGATCCATGGCAACAGTTGCAAGATTACTTCACATCGCTGCTTTCCTACCTTCAATCAGAGGAGCATGTGAAATATTCTCTCCAGAGATTAATATAGAGATTTCCTTTACATGTTTAGCTCTTCCTCTCCTTGATTATCCTCAACACTACTTATTCCCCTAACCGCAAGAATCTAGCAGACAGAGGCACGGAGGAGATCCAAATCCAGACACGTCCACATTTTGCATGACTTGCATCTTTCTAAGAATAAATGTTTGCCGTTGTCTCCTTCGTTTGAGCAGAAACACAAAAAAACTGGGATGGTCATGGGAAACCCAAAAGACTGGAGCTGTTTGGTTGGTTCCTGCGCCAACAACCACCAGTTAAAGACATTTATGCCATGGCATTGATTTGCACTAAGGAAGATACCATATCTAGTGCAGGCATGGGTGATTGCAAACCTCATCACGACTTCTACTTTAGAGATTTGTATTCAGTGTCAAACCTTCAGCTGGATCTCATCTGGTCTTGTGTTCTTTTCTCGCTGTCTAACTCAGTCCAGACCATTTGGAAACCCTCCCCTCCCCTCCCCTGCAGTAGTCCAGGTCAGGCGTGTGCATATGTGTGAGAGTGTGCGTACCTCCTGCACTTATACATACATGCAGATCGGTATGCCTGGGCGAGAGAGAACGCCGAGGGCACTGTGCTACCGAAGACAAATGTTTATTCAATTGATCCTCGGGACAAACAGCTCTGACACTGGCAGGATCACAGGAGCTGGCTCAACAGGACCATTACTCCACTTCTTGCTTTCATAATTTACCTGAATTACATTTAATTGGCACACGTGGGGCCACTTTAGACAGTCCATTTTGTACAAATGAAGGGTATTGTGAGAAAAGGTTAGGCGCAAATACTCATTATCACAGCAGATGAGTGTGGTGAATGTGTGCGCATGTAAAGGTTAGACTACTGAGTACCTTCAATGTTTTTTCCTTAAGAAATTCATTCTTTATTTTATTATTTGTTAAAAACTCACCACAAATACTCGAAACTGATTAGCAGAGCAGAATTGTATCTTCCCATCAGACCAAAAGGTGTTCAATGAAGTTTTAAAGACTGAAGCTGTTATTCAGTTATCCGGTTTGTTACCTGCATTCTCACAGTTTTAAGGTGTTTTTTGGGGCGCAAATATAGTCCGATTCTAAAGTTACAAACCTTAAGTTTTCACTGCTGATTGATTTGGCGACACATGGCTGCCAGTGAAAACAGTGAGTACAGGAATGGCCCCGCCACGAACAATGACTACATTTACATGCACACGAATTTTCCACTATTATTCACAATATGACAATATTCCACATTTTATACGGGTCATGTAAACAGCATATTCTGTTTGGATATTCCGAATGTAGCATTTTCCAGTTGCGACATGCGATATGGGAATATGATTCAGATTTTAGGAGCATTGTTCGGACAAACAGCACATTTGGAATATGTGTCTTAATTGGGGTTTTTACTGCAGTTTGCGACACAGCCTCTTGCCAACAGTTTGCACGGCTGGGGTAGAGATACATACACATTTCTGGTCAAAAGGAGAAACAAACACCTACTGCTTTTAAATACTATGAAAGACTTGGATACCAACAGGTTTTTGGACGTGTGCAAATATCGCAACACCCATCTTTTCAAGAAGGTAGTAGAAGAGGGAGGCTGAGTTCGCCACCAGTGGAAAACTCTGAAAATATCTTATTTTAAGGCAAAGAATGCTAAACGATATGTTAGGACATCGAGCCCCATCAAGCAAACAAAGCATGTAGACTCAAATATAAGTGGAGTAGTCATTCCATTAGCCTTGTAAACAGCTTAGTAGGAATATTTTGTGCACGTTAATAGAGTGAATGAAAACTAGTATATAGACTCAATCTAATTAGGTTGAATAGTTACTGCTGAAAAAATGTCCAAAATATTAAGGATTATTACTTTAAGTGCAAAATTCTACACCGCCTGAAACAAGCTCTGTCGGCCTTTACAAACAGATATTGGTGGGGCTCCGTTATAGGCACGCGTGCTTGTGTGTGCAAGAGTCAATCAATCAATCAAACCTTTCATACAGGTAAGTGCAGTTCAAAGTGCTTCACAAATGATAAGATAAGACAGAGCGTGGAGACCATAACAACAACAGAAACAAAAAACGATTAATCAATCAAACGATCGAATCAAGAGTGAATGAGTGACAGAGCTGTGGGGAAAGTGCACTAATGAAAAGATTAACAGCGTTGTTTTCTACTGAGAGTCTCGATATTATTTGGTAACATCGTGCAGTTTAATTAAAAAGCTGGGTGATTGTATGATTAAGTGTGAAGGGGGATTTAGTGTTTCTATTTTAATTGAGACTCACGGAAAATCATCCAGTGAAAGACGGGCTGTCAGCAGCTGAACAGATAAAGTGGTGCCAGGGGAGCAGCTTGGCTCGACGCTCCGCAGTGATACACGTCCAGCTCGACAGAGTCGACTCGCTTTCATTCACAGTAAAGTGGGAACTCGTCCAATGTGGTGGCCACGTCGGTTTATCTTTCTTCTCAAGGACACTTTGACACAGAATGGTCGCGGCAGGCGTCAGACCTCTTAATTGAAAGCCAGACTCTCCATCTAGACACATTTTCTAGGCGAGCTCACGTAATTACGCGCTTCTCCGTTGGAGTTGCGCCTGTTTCAGCACTCATCATCTACTCTCCTCTTACCTGAAGGCAGAGACAGGTGTTATTGCGCATAAAACGTGGGTTTGAGTTTGAGTTTTAATCCGTTTGTTTAGTTAAAACCCGTACTTTTAACAGACAACACAGAGTCGACTTTGTAAGGTTTGAATTGCGACGCGCAAAATCAACCCAAAGTCCACACAGAAATGCCTATGGATGAATGACGCCGTTAATTAATCAGCATTAAATTCCTTTTTCTCTCTCTTGTTATTTTTCCCAAAGCATCACTTACTTTTAAACAGAAAACGTCACATAGAGTCCATCACGGCAACGTGTCCGTCAGCAGGAGACCTGGAGTCCAGCCGCTCCGCAGCAGCGCTGATCTGCTTGAAAGCTGCATCCCGCCGGCCTCTCCATCCACCTGTGTTGCGCACGGCGCCCTCTCCCCCACCCTCTCCAGAGCCGGTGGTTGTAGCCCGCTACGCCTCTCAGGTCATTTTAACCTCCGGTTAAAAAAATCCGCGCGTTTGTTAACCGAAACTTTGGCGGACCGCGTCTGATGTGCGCTCGCGGTGCGCCACGCGACGAGTCACTCGGAGCTGCAGGACGCACGACTGCACCGGTGACAGAGAGAGGGAGAGTGAGAGAGAGAGAGGCACGAGCGCGTCACCCTGTGTGCGTCGGTGTCCGGCGGACTGCTGATTTTGAGTCACGCATCTCTTTTTCTGGTGCCTTGAATCATTTAAAGTGTAACAGTTCTGCAGCATTTACTTTGTTGCAAAATGTGTAGTTAAACATGCTGATCAGGATCAATGCACTTATATTATGTATTCCATGTGGGACATACCTAAAAGGTACCAGCAGCTCTGCATCAGTTCATTGGACCTCTAGATGCACAGAAAACGCTTCTTTTCGTTGATTCTTGCAGAGGAAAAAGGAAACATCAACCGCAAGCTGCAACACAGAATGACTCCAATTACATTCTGTTTTTTTCCCCAAATCCAAATGCTTCCAATGCAATTATTTCAAGTGTTATCAAGGCCTTCCACGTGCAGATGTCATCATTCACATTCTGGTCAGCCAAACACTCAGATCTGAAGGGAAGAAGCCCCTCTTCCGTTTTTATAAAGGAGGAGTGCAGATGGTGGGTATCTTCCACGACCTCTCTCTAAGTGGAGAGCTCCGTGAGAAAATGTCCTGCCACTTCTCTCAACATAGCAACACAGAAGTGCTGCTATTATTACGACCAGCTGTTGTCCTATCAAAGATTAATAGTTCTATTTATGTTGAAAATGACAGGAGAGACTGAAGCTGCTTGGAGGGTAGGCCTACACTGTAAATCTGTAGGCCGCGGTCCGGAGAGTTATTGATTCAGGTGTGTTTATGGTTTGAGGTCAAAAGGTTCACTGTGTGAGTTCACTATTATGTGTGTCAGCTCTTCAATTGCTTTTTAAAAAGATCAGCAAGGCCAAAGGGGTTAAAGAAGAAATGCTAGCATTGTAGTATTTTCACATCATTAAAGAATTAGTTTGACATTTTGGGAAATAATCTAAAACAAAATCTATCTACCAGCATCCCCAAAGAAAACGAGAAACACATTTTCATCTGAATTTCAGCGCTGGACTGTTTATTTGCCCCAAACAACAGACTGTGCAGACATTAGCTGTAAGCTAGCTAGCAACAAACTAGCTGTGTGTTGTGACTGAACTGCGGGCTACTTTCCTCCAGGTCTTTGTCCTTTTCCCTCAAGTCTCCATGTTTACGAAGCCTCAGCATACGCACAAATCTTTCACTCAAGCTGAAACATTTTAAACTCAGCGTCTTCACATCAGTTCGCACCTACTGGGCCAATTTGCGTCTAATTGTATCTTTCCATTGACTTGGTACATAATCGCACTGCTTCACTTTGCGCTCTGTCTGAATGGTGAGGTTATTACCGCAAAATTGTTCTTATTACTCTTTGGTCTTTGAGCAAAGGAAGGCTAGTTGTTTCTTTATGCTTAGCTATAGCCTACTTAGCTAAGCTAGCACCTGCTACAGTGAACGGTTTCCACAGAATCTCAAACCATGTTCTTCCTTGCCTTTAAATCAGACCCTAAGATTGCTACTGGTCAAATACTATGAGGTTTTCTTGGGTTTTGAGAAACATCAGCACGCAATCATTTACATAATTTATCTTATTTTTTAAATAGTTTATTTCATGCTATAAATATTCATTATGCAATGTTTAAAACTGCTTTACATCACAGCATTGAAGTTCATTAGTCCGTTTGTGTATGTGTGAAATAAAATGCCAGCTTTTTCTTTTTGCTCAATACAACCACCCACAGAGTATCCCGCTGAAAGAAAATGAATAAAGCGAATGCCATAGCTGGAACTGTGGAGTAAGTGCTGGTTTTGGGTCATGATCTCATGTGGACACATTGATGATTAAAATACAGTATGTTACAGTACTTTAAAAAGCAGATGAACAGTATAATGAATCTCAAGCTTTCTCTTTGCTTTCCACTCAACACAACCATTCGTCAACAACTCTCTGCTTGGCCTTCAACGTTGACTCCTTGTCTAAGTCAATATGAAGCCCAGTTTAAGGGGTAAAGGTGCATTTACAACTACACTTTACATCTAAAATCAGTCAGTTTCTCACATTCCTTCCTTTTTTTCTCCTTATACCAGTAGACTAGCTGCCTGTAAACAACGCGCATGAGCTAGAAGTTTGATTTCTCAACACTGTCCCCCGTGGTTGTGGACCTTGGGCTGTGAAGTCTGAGAAATGTGTTTGAGCAGATCCAGGATGGACACTGTAGGCGGACTGCAGCTGCTGATGTTGTGCTGTATTGTGACGTATTGTTTTCACCGTGTAGATAACGTGTTACTGGAAAGAGCAAAGCAAACTAGAGAAAAGTGTCAAGCCAAATCGCCTCTTTTTCCTTCAGCAGCCCACAGCCTCCTGCCTGTTTTTCTGTCACGAGCTATTCTTTTGTTGGCTTCCCATACATTTCATGGCCCCTGGCAATCTGGGTACAAAAACACATATCCAAAGTGTGACTAATTCGATGCTGCTGCAAGTCTTCCAGGGAGAACGTAAGCATTCATTGTGACGTGATTTATCTGCTGTTTATCACCCGGACTCCTGGTGACAAACCTCCAGTGATGCCCCTAGTGCCGAAGGTGCTGCGCATCGACTGGATCAAACGGATGGACAAAGAAAAAAAGACTTGCCCTGAAGGTCATACAGCTTTGAATATTTTTCTACCTGAGTTCCTTTCCATCCACTGTGACACAAAACCACAAAAGAAGAAAATGTCACTTGACAAGAGACGTTTCCTGCTGCTTGGCTTGGAGAAAAGAAAGGCTGCTTTCAATGGGCGATTGAAACACTTTTTTTTGCCTGTATTGAATTTTAATGCAGACAGACCAGGGACAGGGCCACGGTCGGATAATGACGGCCATGGACGGCCCCAGAGCACAGATATGCAAAAGACACAGCTTTGTCATTGGTACTCGTTTTCAGTCTCCTTACAGTCATTTTACGTCTCTTTCTAGTCGATTTGTGTCTTTTTGTAAGTGTTTTGAATCTCTTTCTAGTCATTTTGCATGTTTCTTTTGTAGATGAGAAGCAGGACTCTCAGGTGCTGCTGTTGGTTCAGAAAGTGCACCTAAACTTCAACTAAACTCAGACAAAACCAAAATTCCTATAATTATTGACCTCAACTACATGCACCTACAATTCCAGTCCTCACTTCTCAGTCAGCAACCAAGGTCTGATGTTTGATTGCATACTTAATTTAGAATTTCACATTAGCAAGGTCATCCAATCTTTCCTCTACCAACTCAGGAATATTGCTAGAATCTGGAGATTTTTGTGTTTGAAAGAGAGTGAATCCAATTATACATGCTCGCATTTCCTCACATTTGGACAAATGTAACAGTGTTTTAACTGGCACAAATCAAACACAATTCACACACTCTAAATGCTGTAACTAGACTTCGGGCTAGACCAAACCAAAGGGAAAGGAACGTCAGTCCCCTTCTAAGGTCCTTAAAATTGACATAAATGAGACGCACACATCACAGACGAAAACTAGACAAAAATCTCTTAGGGCCTAGTTTTTGACTAAAACAAATTTGCATTTCTGCCAAAAGACTCGCCAATGCGTGTGCAAGAGATATGTATATATAATGTGTCTCGGGAATGTGAAGTTGTGTACATAGAGATGTTTTATTGTTTTTTTTCTTGATTTAGGTTTGGGGTTGTAAAGCAGTTTGTAATTGTTACTATTTGTAAAAGTGCTATGAAAATAAAGTGTATTATTATAATATTCATTCTGAAAGATGGTGATCATGCAGCACATACACTTCGTACGCACACAGAAGAGCCTGTGGGCACATTTTAAAAGCTGATCTTCATCAACATTCACACCTGTATCATGTGCGTCTTGTTATTCATTTGCTCCGATTCTCTATATATTTTGTGTGTGTGTGTGTGTGTGCTTTTGACTGTTCCTCCGTGTCTCTCACCTGATGAAGAGGCGTGGGTGTCACAGTGATGGAGATTTAAAGGTGAATGTCATAACCATGCCACAATGTCTGTTCTGTTTAAATAGTTTCCCTCTCAAGTGCAGAGGCAGCTTTTGTAAGTCCGGCTTATTTTTGGAACATGTGAAGGTTGAAAACGGTATCAAAGTAGTTCAGAGACACTGGAAATTCAGGCTGGAAGAAAGATACTTGAATGTCTGTGTGTGTGTGTTATTTTTATTATATATTATTCTTATTGGAGTTGTGTATTGTTCAGACAATATGTCTCCCCTCTTATCTTTTCTCTAGCATGGTGTGTTGGTGTGTAGTCTGAAAATGTGTGTTTTCAGCATGTGGTGGGTGAGGGGCAGCAACTCTGTTGTTTTGTTTTCAGTGGGGAGTTCATTCTAGCCTGAACAGAGGAAAGCCTTGATCTGGATCAGCGAACCACGGGGACCCCTGAGTGACAGGGAGGCCAATCACCTAGAGGCAGAGGAGTGCAGTGGATGGCACCAGAGTGTAGAGTTGGATCATGGCTTGGAGGCAGGAGCAGTCCACTGTATTACAATATATATATAAAAAGAGACACATCTGCAGTGAAAACTAAAAAAGTACAGCAAATGGAAAAAACACTGCAGATAAAATCAAGTCTATAAATGTGTCTCTTGGGAAGACACCCTTAAGGCCGGCTTGAGACACACTCACAAACAGGGAACATGTTAATGCTAGAAAATTATAATAACTTGCTAAACCCCTTGACATTTAGTTCTCAGGATTATACTTAATTTAGCCCAATAAAGAGTTAGTAAAGAGGAAAAAACCATTGACAGCATAAAAATGATAATCTTGTATCTGTGTGTAATAGTAGCATCTGCTCAGAGTTACAGTAAGATACAGACGATGAGCTGGAATTATAACAAACTAAAGTCCTATTATGTTCGGATATCAATCAAACCTGCTGCCAGGATTATACTTTAAACATCCTCGGCACTCCGTAAGCAAGTTGAGAGCTTACATAAGAAATCTCCACTCACCCAGACAACATATGATGATATTATGAAATATGTTTCAGGCACAAACACCTCCGAGGCACTGCAGAAACATTTCTCAAAATATGAATCATCCTGAGATGACAAGTGTATTACATGCTACTGTGTTATTGCTACGGTCGGCCTGCGTGCTGAATGTGACAGCAGACACATGTTTTGAGGGCCTGCATGGTGACATTCACATAGCTGAATAATAAGCATATGCCATTGCTGTGATGGAGCACCTTTGTGATCCCAAACTGGAAGTCAGTGTCAAGAAGCACAACCACAATTTGTTTTATTTACAGTGAGGAAGATTTACAAAAGGAATGGTGGAGCTTTTAAAGCCCTTTGAGGTGCATTTTACAGTGACAGTCTTCAAGAAAATCATAGTAATTTTCTGCCCTCGGGTGTTAATGCAATCACCTTTTTATTTTTTATTTCAGTTCATTCTCAGCAGAGCAGTACATCAATGAGACCTTGTAGACTAAGGGCACAGTGGCAAGGCAAACAATTTCCTCTTTCTGGCTGTAGGAAATACTCATTCATATGAACTGAAGTGTTCTAAGGCAGCGCTTCTCACTCTATTTAGCTTGTGGCCTTTGAAAAGAAAATACTGCCTTCTAATGTTGCAGATGTGAAAACGTTCAAATTGAAACATTTACCTCACAAATAATATATATTTCTGTCCGAACAGACTCCAGTAATGTTAACCTTCATCAGTTCCTGTTTGTATGACTGAGATGTTAAACTTTGAAAGGTTGGCACGTACAATGGTGATATGTTGATTGGCTTATTAAACTGGATTATTTCGCATTTGATTAAATAATGACAGAAGATTAGACCGTACAAATATTAATTCACATCCACAAACTTCAAAATTCTTTCACGCAGAAGAAAAAAAAGCACTGATTACAATATTTAATCATACCACAAGTGACAAGTAGTTGCTATGACAATCTCTATAGTGGCCTCCAGCTATGTCTTATTCTTTTTCTTATTTCTATTGGTTTATCATATGTAGCCCAAACCATACAAAGCTTTTCTATCAGGTACATACTACACACTAGGAGGTCCTTTGCTCTGACCATGAGTCATTCAATTCTCAGCTGGGTCTCAAACCTGAGTCTTCACTGATTGCTGTCTTCTTATTCTTAGTTAGTTAGATTATACACATTATGCCACAATGCAAGTGAAAAGCAAGACTGAGCATCATCCAGAACTCTGGCTGTCCCAATTATAGTTAATTTGGTACTTATGTAATTATCATTAATTCAGTGTTTTTTGTAATGAAACACAAAAACTAAATACTGAGAAACAGAGAACACAATGTATTCATGCTTGCATTGGTAAAATATTCCAATCTCACTCTGATGTTGGGAAAACATCTATGTGTGAGCTCTGTGGCCCCAAATACTATTTTATTTACAAGCGTGCTGCTCCACAGAAATATCACTTATAAAAATAGAAATTCAAAGCAAAACAAAGCTATTAAACTGTTTTCCATTAATTAGGCACACCTCTGGCTCCTCTAGACAGTGAGTCAGGCCTACATAGGACATTAGTACAAAACTGTCACACAGTCCAGAGGTTTACTGTCGAGCATGAAACTTCATCCTTGACTTTTGAAACAGTAGTGTTACAAACTTAATCTTGACTGAAGGTCCACATGTTCCCCCTGAGGTTTAACCCCATCGTGTGGTCTTTGTCAGCTGATGGGTTTGTTTAATTGTCATGGAGATAGTTCCGTTGTCATTGTCGACGGCTTTTCATCGATGTTGTGATCTACCACCTTTTTAAAATCTCCAAAAATCTCCCTCTCTTTGTCAGTTTACTCACGTCATGATTCTCGACTTGATAAAATCAAAAAAAGACTTTTGACTTCCAATGACTTGTGACTTCACTTGAAATTTGGGACCTGACTTGAGACTTGTTGGTCTTGACTTAGAATTTCTTGGTTTTAGTCTTGACTTGGGACTGACTTGAACTACAAACTGAAATAAGGTTTCTGACATTTCTACTGACCAGACCACCATCTCTTTGTGTCAGCTGACATTTGTCAGATGGATCCTCATGATTAGACGTGGGAGAAAGATTAACATAATTTTGGTTAAAACAAGTCTTTTGTCTGCTTTGTACTGTCGGTTGGAAACTTGTTCTATTCATTCTCCCACTCTTTTTGTATTATTTTTACCGTCACTTTCTCTCTTCCTCTTGTTTTATCCTCTTTATATGGGTACAGTGCGTACTGTCTTTGCCCCTAATTCCACAGGGCTATTAAAGTTCTTTGAGACTTGAGTGCAACAAGGGGCCATTAATGTCTCACAGGGTCCACGGTGGTCTCGATAACGTCACTCAGTTCCTGCAGATATTGTCCGCCCAAAAGGTCTCTGGTACCTAAGTGCTGAACCAAACACATCATGTCATGTTCCTGGAATCATTACACAAGACGGAGTTCGAGAATTCACCTGCAGTCTTATTCAGAAAAATAGACATTTCAGTAACAGTAACTGAGTGTGTGTGAAAATATTCACAAGTTTAGGATTTATTATCACCTCCACAGAACATTTTGTCAAGGTTGTGAAGAAAGAGAGAAAAAGCTGGTGTGATAACATCCAAATATAATAATAATAGAAAATAAATAAATCCAATAAAATCCAGTTGATGCCCAGATTATGACCGGAATAAAAACAGTCTTTCCATTGAAGGTCTGTCACGCATCGCCCTGTATTAAATGATAGTGAACAACATAGTCAGTTAACTATGAACAATGTTTTATTGTTCAAAAGTCATCCGCTGTGGTACGGCTTACGAAACACTGCAAAATGATGTTCAACAATTCAGGCGGTCATCAGTGATTAGAAACATGTCCAATGCACTGGTCTCAGGTCTTATCACTACAAAGAACCGAGGAGACATAAGAAGTACTGGGCGGCTAAAAGCTTGGACATCGAGTAAATCGTCAAACAAATATACATTTTAACCACGTATAGGAAAGAAACTTATATATTTTATATAAAATGAAAAGACAAATGGGACCCAGACAGAACACATGGTTCAATGCACGCTAGACTTCAGTTTGACCCCGCAGTCCACCAAACAGCACTGACTTCAAAAACGGACAAATCATTGACAATGTATTGATTCAGTGCAGAGGACCTGGCTCACACAGACAGAGCAGCGAGGCCCGTTCTGAGTTCCTTTAGTAAAATACTACCTCTGACTGCAGATACAAAGAAACAACAGCAAAGTACTCTGACAAAATAATTCCTCCCCCCCCCCCCCCGTCTTAAAAAGCAACTTAAGCTACCGTGGTGTTCAAGTTCTGTCAAGTAGCGAGTGACAAATAACACTCCAGTCACACTCTGCTCTGATTACGTAGGTGTAACTCTGAGGTTGGCCCAGTTGGACCGAGGTGAAAGGGGAGTATGAGGTCGACGTCAAATTCAAACATGGCAGTGTCTTGTTATTTCTATCATTCTTTACCAGTTTAATCAATATCTGAGATCTTTCCCATGCCCCCTAACAGCACCCCGCAAATATTTAGAGGTTGACTAGATGTTGATGTAATACCAACGTGCAATGCACGTGTAGATACCATGCCAAAGTCAAAACTGAGATGTTTGGCAAAATGTAACTCATGGTGCTCTCTCTCTCTCTCTCTCTCTCTCTCTCTCTCTCTCTCTCTCTCTCTCTCTCTCTCTCTCGCCCGCCGCTCTCACACTCACTCTCTATAATCTCTATCTCACTGTGACTGTGTGTTTTCAAA
>JAVQJL010091760.1:0-30688 GCA_036024295.1 Nannoperca obscura
ACATACATACATACATACATACATACATACATACATACATACATACATACATACATACATACATACATACATACATACATACATACATACATACATACATACATACATACATACCTATCATACATTTGAAATCATGTGTGGTGTACAAACAGTAAGAAGGAAGGCTGAGCTCTGACTTTGAAAGTGCCCTCTTAAAATATACACATTCATTCATTTTGTGTGAAGTGCTTCCATTCCCACATAGAAGAATATTTATTAAGAAAGAATATAATTTGGGGAGCCAAATTGCTCAAGCTATTGCCCGTTTGATGAATCAAAATGCATAAGAAATCAGCATATGGAATCACCACACTTCATCATCCATTCTGCTGTAGTTTGAAGCTCTGCTGTGTAGCATTGCTTCTTCAACATTTCCTAATTGTCATGATTTTGCACAATGTGTCTCCTGTTTTTGTTTGATCTTTTAGTCAGATTTGAGTAAAACCTGACCCCTTAAAAGTATCATGAACATCTCTAATGTGCTCTCTGGTGAATATGGTGACGGTTTATTTCTTTCAGTTCAGTTAACCATGTGACAATGCTAATGCAGCAATCCTCTGTACAAGCAGAGGATTTTTTTGTGTATGGAGTCATCTGTGATTCAAAATTGCTGTTTTAATTACGCATTTTAAGCCCCAACAATCAGATGCTACATTTGCAGTTGTAAAATCTTCTCTTAATTATCATTGGATGGAAATAATATTGGTAGACTAATGTCATGTTTTATTTCGATTGCTCTAATATTCATATCTGTTAATCAAGAGTATTGAAAACACAATGAAAGTGCTCTGTTAATACCAGGCGCTCACATTTATTATGACTTTTAGTGACTTATTATGACTTTGCATGATTTACACCATTTCATGAAGTTCCACTGATTATTCATCATATTGTAATTTTGAAGAGACAGCTTGATATCCAAGAAACATTATAAGAAGTGAATTTTGTTCTCAAGAACCTCATCTGAAAACCCCAAATCCCTGTGGCACATAAAACTCATATATCATTTGTTTCCTTTACTATTTTCAACTCTCCCTTGTGGCCAGTGTTATTTTGACCTCTGTACTGCTTCTCTCTTTCTTCACCTAGTTTTCACAGTCTTCCTCTTCTTCAATGGGCAAGCAGAGGAAGGAAACAGAATGTGATCACATGTGGAATTAATAATATACATAAATAAATTATGAGAAATGAAAAGGTAGGTCTCTACCAAACAGGTAGGTGTGATATGATGAAGCTTATTTGGAGAAACCAAAAAAGACAACCTCAACACCCTCCTAACTCTTTTTTATTACCCTCCGCTGAGCTGTAATAAGGTGTCAAAGTAAGCAATCTGTCAGGGTGCAAGGACTTGGCAGATGCTGGAAAAAAATATTTTCAGCTGGCTTTGCACGCAGACAGCAGTCTTTGCATTTACTAGCAACAGTCCAAGGCTGGCAAGGTCAGTTTCACACTTTTAAAACTGGAAATGCAATTTAAATGAAACATCCAGGGGAGGATTTTTGAACCAAACTGGTCCAGTTACTGATTATTACAGCAGTCAAACTCTCAAATTAAGCAACTTGTGTTTTGTTCAAATACAATGACTTTTTGTTTAATGTTACACAATATATGAATGTTTGCTTTTACATTTTATTGTACATCCATATTGTTTTGCTTACTTTGCTTACCTCTTTTAAAGACCACAGTTAATTACACCAAAAATACCAGCTCACGAGTGAACACAATGGACTGAATATTAGTTCATATTAAAAGATGTACTGGATTGGACTGGAAGACACTATAATTGATGAGTGCAACTAGTGTGATGTCACCTTTGATTAGATGATTATAATGACCTCATGTCTTGTGCATTTGAATAACAGGAAATGTGCTATGAAAAATACTGAGGCAAATGATGAGGAGATTGTTTGAGTTTTTCTTTTACATTTTGTGTTTCTATTAGTTTTTTTAGAATGTGATTCATGTTTTTCTCTGCTTCTACATGCTTCCATGTTTTGTCTTTGCACAACTTTCATTATCTTCCTATACTTTCTTATATATTTAATACTTTAAATGCTCCAAAATACATTTGGAGGTATTCTTTTGTAAAAAATAAATTATAATAATATATTCTGTGCAGGTTGGAAATAAGTAATGAGTATTATATGAAAAAAAATCTAGATCAGGGTTGATGAAAGAATTGAAGATAAAGAATGCACTATTCCTCACGCTTTAAATGCTTTTGAGGACGTCATCTGTGATTTTAGGAAGCATATTTTAGGCAGTTACAACAAAATGTCTGCTAATGAGGGTTGAATTCCAGTTGCGATTTTGTCCTGTGCTTTGACAACAGGTGTGATTTTAATTATTACACCATTCGCTGACGTTTGACAGATCTCCCCTCTGGTCTTTGTCATGGCACATCTGTCCTATGGTTACATGCTAAAAAGGCTGATTTCCCTGCAGAAAAAGACAGCTGCTAAGGAGTCACTTGCTTCCACCATCACACACACGTGTTTATCACCAGAAAACACCTCTTAGTTTAGTGACATGTGCTTTATTGTATCTCCTTCTTGTGGTTGTAGTTTATTTGCTCCTACTTTATCTCAATATTTGCATTCGGATGCCATTAATCAGTGAATCATACAAGCTGTGACAAACTCTGCCTGATGTTTTTGTGCCAAGTCAGAATAATGGCACAGTTACATAAAAAACAAACAACAACTTCAAAACTAAACTAAACTACTAGTTTAAAAATAAACCATAAGAGGTTCATCTATATTAATTCCTATTTATTTTATTTAATCAGAATTGTAGCATCAGTACTCTACCAGCAAGCCTTTTTGTGATAATATGAGACGGCTTGCTTGCCCCTTCATCAACATATCTAGGGAGAATTATTTCCCTAATTTTGGATAAAACAACACTGTCCAAAACTTTTTTACTGTTGTGTTCTTTCCTCCCCCTTTTCCGGGATGTAACATTTACATGATTAATATTGGAAATGCTCGTACGATACTCAGTGATACTAGTCCAAATTGCTACAGTGCCATTTAAATATCAAGTGAAGAAATATAAATTCATTTTTTTATTTTGTGCTCTTTTAACCACCAACTTAAAAGCAGAATTTCAATGTTTGTTACCAGCTGCTTACTGCCAAACACTAGAAAAATATTACTCATTAATGTTGCTGTTTCCTCAGGCATTACGCAGAAAATGTTGGAAAATAATCTAAAAGTTTGTTATCTTGTGTTTGCAGACAGAGTGGACTAAATTCCACTGTTCCAGTTAACTGCCCACTTCACATTGTCCTGATTTTTATGAGATCTAAGGGTTTTGTGTTTTTCTTTTTGAAACCTCATTTTTATAAATCATAAATATAATGTGTTTTTAGGACCATATTCTGAGAGTAATACATTAAATAGCACAATAGGAAGGACCACAAGTGCTATTAAAGGAAAGTTGTGCCTTATTCTACAGAGAATAATCGTTTGCTTAAATCAAATACTTAAAACATTATTTTGAGAGGTTATAAGATGCAGTTTGTATTGAGTCCATTGTCTTGGTAAATCTGAAAGAAACAATCTCTATGTATGATCATTCTTACATTTATTGTCTATGCACCTCCACATTTGGGAAATATATGTAGTTTCCTGATTTCTGGATTTGGAAACCAGAAAAGAAATATTCACAGGATTGCCTTAAATCACATGACTAACATATTTGATGTTTAATCTTCTTTAAATGTAATTTTTTATCCACCACAGCATGTGATACTCCACCAATCTTCCAGATTTGTTTGTGACATTTATGCTTAAAGCCCCAAACTCTGCTTCTCATCCTTACTATGTGCAGCTGAAGATAGTCTCCGAGGCCATGTGTGCTCTCCACTCGGACCAAGATGGCGTCCTTCTGCTGAGTGCTGAAGCCCACGGCTAACCGGTCGGCTCGGGTGCTCGGACGCTCATTAGGGGCCCAGGTGAATGTGATGAGAGCCCCTCCTTTCCCAAAGATATATGTGGTACCAGCTGGGAACAGAGACAGAAAGACAAACATGAGGAGACAAACACATTAAAGAGTACCTTTTTGGAGCTGCACATAGGTAGTATTTATAATATTAGTGGTATTGCTTTGTCCCAATGTTGATCTGACTAAATCTGGTTTAATCTGTGCTCTTGTAGTTAAAATGATCAGCTGCTGTTCAGTTGCACATGAAAACATCTTCAAAGACAACCATTCTGATGTTATTTGTTATTTTTTGTATTTAAAGTACCATCCCCAGTATAAAGATGAGATTTAGATTCCTCCTCTTCAACCCTCCTGCACCCCACTACTCTGCGCACACACCATCTTTCATTTTATCAAAATAACACAGTAGGCAGAGAGAAGCTCAAACCAGGAAGGAAGAGGGAAAGATTCATTAAAGAGGTCTGCTTCACTCATAGATCACAGCTAAGCAGCCTAATTTACAAAATATGATGAAGCTTTACATTCACAGATGTAAACTAATGGGAACAGTAGAGCGTCACAGTAGCATCTTTTATTTTTATGATTGCACATGGCTCTCACTGTAATTATGAGTCTGATTCAACACTATGGACATCCAAAAATTAGGGGCATAGCTTTGCCCTGCAATGATTTCACAGAATTCAGCAAAACAGCACATAATCTACTAAATATATCTACAGCGATGCATATGTGTGGTAATCTATTTTTTTAAATCTATCCTAAAAATCACCAATGTGTTTCTTGTCAGGCCAGTGAACACATAATGTTTATCTCTTTGAGGGTCATACGTCTGATTGTCTTGATCAGACATGTGGCTCTCAAAGCACTCTTTTTACGAACATACAAAACATTTGTAATTTACAGTAATCACCATTTGACTAGAGCTTCATCTGATTTACTAAGACACTCTAAGTCAAGCATCATCTACAGTAATTACAGCACTTATCAAGCCATTTTGTATGTGCGCTTTATATTTGATGAGACTACCCAGACTTGTTTACATGTTTTGACCCTGTACCCTCACTGCTGATACATACTGGTGCTTGTATCAATTTGCAATTGCTATTTTGATCAATATTTCTTTCGCATTTTTCAGACCATCTGATTTAGCCAAATATCCAGATATATGGGATGCATAATAATGTTAGTGTTTTCTGTCCCCTTCACTTCAATATAAAATATGAAGAAGAAGGTGATTAATGTGAAGTGACTGTTTAAAAAAGCATAGATTTAAACCTGATTACAATTCATCCACCTGCTCAGACAGTATCTAACGGGTTCATGGCAAAGCAATAGTGTCTGCTTAAACTTTTATCATGCAAGTTATTCATCTGCACTCAGAAAGAGTTCTGTCTCCTTGGGATGAATGATGCATATAGGTGTTAATTCATCTTTTACAAGTCATGGTGGAATTGCTGAGATACCTGAGAAAATCCATGCAGGCTTGTGCTAAAACCCATTTGCTGATCAGCTTGTAAATCAGACACCTCTTGATGATATGATATGATTTATTCCTAACCTCTCAAACACTCACAGATTGTTGATTAAATATACATTTGCAAAATTCTTTCACTTGTGTGAGAAGAGAAAAATCTGAGCTATAATCCATTTTATATAGTCAGATGGAGAAGTTGAGTCAAATCTCCAAATGAGTTAGCTTTCT
This sequence comes from Nannoperca obscura, assembly GCA_036024295.1. Classification (NCBI taxonomy): domain Eukaryota; kingdom Metazoa; phylum Chordata; class Actinopteri; order Centrarchiformes; family Percichthyidae; genus Nannoperca; species Nannoperca obscura. The sequence goes on from JAVQJL010091760.1 coordinate 5,690, forward strand.
CAGGGAGTGAATGTTCTTTTAGAGGAGTTGGGATTGCGGATACTGACTTCAAATAGAGCGAGAAACTGCTGTCCTCAGATGAAAACATTGAAAACGCCATGCGTAGTCATTATGATAGAGGGTACACAACTATTACTTGTAATAGAACACCACAAATACATGTGGTTCTGTGCTTGTTGTAACACCTAAAAGTGTTGTTTTTACAACTGATATTTTTCAATACCCAAACCTCCTAAGTGAAGCACAGAGAAACACTTGAAACAAAATTGTAGCTTCAATTTCAACTGCGTACGAAGACTTGAGTACTCTTCTGCTCGCTGAAATGGGCACTCACCTGAAAGGTTTCTTATTGACAGGAACTAACCACTGGTTGGGTGCTTTTTTGACATTAAACACTTACCCCAAAGACTTGAAAACACCTTGTACTGACTTTGAATTTAATTAAAAGGACATGTTCTCTGACAGTGTCCAACCAAAGTATTTCTTACTGAGGTGATCTTAATTAATGTCTGGGATTTGCAGTAAGTCGTGACATTAGTTATATCAAAGAGTCTCATTGAGTTGTTTTATTGGTTTCATCCTTTTAGTGAATGTTATCTGCATCTGGCCTCCAAGTCTGTCCTAATTTCTGCTCAATGAAATCACTTTCTTTCTGTTTAACAGCAAATAGACTTTACCATTACAATTTCTAGCAGACAAGCAAGCCATGATGTGATCAGTCACCATAGTCTGAGACCCAATTTCACGTTGGGTCTGATTTCAATTTTCACTAGGCAATATAGCCTCGAACACCAATTTAAAAGGAGACTCAGGAGAATCAAACCTTGTGAACCTTTGGGTGCTTAAAAACTGGTCCTGGCAGATCATGACACACATTACATTTGGTGATATAGTCAGTAAAAAAGCCACAATTAGACAAACTAGGTTATTCACCCTAACTTAAATACTAACAAACCGCTTTAACACAGATTTAACCGAGTTACATGTGAAAATAGCAACCATGGATACATATGATTTTAACATATTTCAGATTTTGTCAGACACTTGTTTATCTGTTTCATTTGTAACCAGATGACACCTTGTTTATGTCATATGGGATGGATGGTTGAGATGGGAAAGATGTCCATGCTAACGACTTGGGAGCATGCATGACAAATGGTTGCATGGTTACACATTTTGTTGTACGAGGATTAAAATACTGTGCGCCGACAATATAACACAAATATGGGTTTATTTATGACGTCATTATGAATGATAGCTAATGTGAGGCATCCATTTTTTGGGGGGGATTTTCAGGGACTTCCCTTTTGTAAGTTCCATGTCTGATTTATGTAAGTTGTAATAACAAGTTTGGAAGTTGGTGTGAATGTTATTTACTAGTCGGAGTCTCGTAACTACGATAACTCCTATATGACATGAATGGCACACAAGTTCACACCCAGGCTGCATGTGGTTTTGGAAATTTTACATCTGAAACTATGAATTGGACATATTCTTTTATGTAACACAGTTGAGAACTTAGAAAGGGATTTCTTCCAATGTAAAGAAAAAGGTTTTCTCTTGTCAAGAAAGAACGTCACTTAAAAACAGCTGATGAACATGGGAACTGTAGTGTGTTGTGTAGTGCTGTGGGAACATGAGCTGACAAAGGGTGCATAAAGGGTAACATGCACCCGTGTAATGTGCATCATGAAATATGGAATACTAATGCACCTGCAGGAAAACATGGAAGCATCTGTCTATAGACAGCAGCCACTCCTGCATTAGTCATAACATTAAAGGTTTTCATTACACCTTTCTGCCTCCCTCTTCTGTCTCCTCCAAGCTCTTCTTTTCTATCTGTGCATCAAATAAAGCAGGCAGTAAATCAGTCTTGTTAAGATTATTACTATAAACATCACAATTCTCTCCCTTGAAGCAGCTCTCTTCTCTCTCTGCCGACTATCTCACGGGAACGCTCCGCTCTTCTCTCATGGTCATACGATGCATCTGTGCTCGAATAATAGGGCTCCCTTGGAAATTTTCAACTGCAAAATGTGTGCTTCATTATTAGCTGGGAACCTTGATGATTAATTACACTGTACACAGGAATTGTAACACTCCTGGTGCCTACAATATTAACCATGGATATTATATAGATGGTGTAATAGCACATTCACTCCAAAGTCTTAACTGTACGTATATTAAAGCCCTTTTGTTGGTTTAATACATTTAAGAGGTTAGCAGAATCATATATTTATGTATATTCATCTACTTTTTACAGGTATTGTAATAGTGTCAATGAAGCTTCCAAATTTCTATAAAGCAACCACGATTGGCTGTTGTGTCTTAATGGATTTCTACACAACAAATGTAACATTATGGATCGTTTGTTGGTGCCAAGATGCACGCTACCCACTCAAACATCCTGTCCTTTTCATTTGTGCTCTCAGCCAACTGAACACGCAAGAGAGGAGGTAACATGCTCATAGGACTTGCAAAATACACTGAGACACCGGTGATAATTTGCATCACACATAACACTTAAGATGTGAAAAGGTTTCAGCGCACCCTCTCAGCTTGCTGTCGTGGAGAATTGGAGTATTCCTGTGGCCCGAGTGAGTTAGTATTAGCTCTCATAACATTATTAATCATGACTTTTAAGAGTCTGAAAAAGAATCATGAATCACACAAATGGAAACTAGTATCAGCTGTAACATTATGAACACAAAGCAGTGGAGCAAACAATAAATTACTCATCCTCTTATAGCCAACATTTCTGGTGATTATGTATAGTTGTATATGAACGAGGCTTTACACAGTTATTAAACATTTCTAATTGGCCTGCAAGTCTCCAAAGGGCAAAATGACAAAAGTGTCCAAGTGCAGTACAGTATACAGTGTGCTGTAGGCAAAGACAGTTTGTGTAGGGAAACAAGGGCATTTTACTTAGAATGTGAACTCATATATATATCGCTAAACTGTGTGCAGTTTAGCAGAAATGCAAAGAGAGTTATGGAGAGATATTGAGTCTGAATTTGTCATCTGACTTATGGCATCTGAGGCACACTCCTCGCATGGTCTATTAAATACAGCTCAGTGAAATGATGAAAATGAATAGTGCAGGTTAAAGCCTGACAGAGAGGACTTACGGGTTTCAGGTTAAAATATGGTGTTCAAGTTAGAAAGTGGCATCATATAGACTACTTAGAACAGTGAACACAGACTTTAGGAATCAAATCACTCAAATCAACTAAAAGCCACACTGAAAATCTTGTTAATCTTAAATAAACATGCAACTGGCACATGCAGACTTCCGCTGTATTATGGTTGAATTTCTGTTTGTGCTCCCATCAGCAAGATGTATCCATACTGTCAGTTCTCAAATTGAACGTCTGCAGCTCAGAGTGCCTCAAACGACCCTCTTCTGAGTTTTCTCCCACTCAACTTTCATGTGTTTTGGCTCGAGGTGAAGCAGTTTTGACTCAAATGTATGTCTGAAATACTGCATTAATGCTTCCTTCTGTTGCAAAATTCACAAAGACATTTCCCATCAATGAACCAGAATATATTTTATGATGATAATACAATGACCAAGGTTTCCATGTGGCCTTAATTTGAACAGCTTTTAAGATTTATGTCTTTCCGTTTTTACACCATGATTTCTGGAGTGTTTTTACAGTTGCGTCAATTATCATTGTTAAATTTCACAGGTGATTTCTTATATTTCTATAAGTGGTCTGTAATTGTATTAGCACAAAAGAGATATAAAATGAAAATGTATGGCATGCAAGGGCCATTCAATGTATTTACATTCAGTGATGAGCTCACTAAGTAGTTTTCATTGTTAGTGGTGGAGTCTGCCATTAACGTACATGTGGGTGCATGTAGATGCCAGGTTCTGACAAGGAAGAAGAGTATGTGGACTAAAAACAAAATCTCTGGTTCTACTGCATCACTTTTTAAAAACTGTCCATCTTGAATAACTTGACAATGTTATAGGAGTGCAGTGCTAAAATGGTGGAGTACTCTTTTACATTACTGTAAATGCAAACGGCACATTTCCTACTGCTGCTGCTGCTTCACATTAAAAGCATGAGTTTGTTTGGCTGGGTTGTAAACGTAAATGTATTTCTGACAAAGTATCTGCTTAAGGAATGTTGGTTGCGTTAAACTACACTTGTTGATATTATGGTAACCACAGGTGTCGCTAAATCAACTTTGACTGAAATCTGAAGGATTTGAAGGAACTATAATATAATAATGAGAACAGGGCACTTGCACTTTGTCAAAACCAAATTGAGGACTTTAAGGACTTTAATACCCTCAAATACTGTAAAGTGATTTGACCTAAATTTGGTCTTCACAATGGCCATAAAGGGTTCCTAGAAATCATTGTGCAGCAGGTACAATCATTGTTGGTGTAGACTGCAAAACTTTTGTGGTCTGGTTTACAAGCCAATAATATTTTCTATTCTTGGCTCGTCTCTTCTTTACTCAGAGAAAGAAAGATTTTCAACATGTAATAAGACCTAATGTCAAAATTTAATCAACAATATGAGGTTATATTTATATTAGAAGGTTCTCTGGTGCAGCCCCACTTAATGACTTTATAGTGAATTTGGTGCAGTTTTTTCATCAAAATCTTATTACCAAGATGTGTGAAGCAGGTTTACAGTAAAATATAACGGTAAAGCATGGCAACCTATAATGTACTCTGACTTACTGACAAAAACATGACTCACTGTGACATGCCCGTACTTCTTTAAAAAAACCCACCATGGATGCCCTTGCTGTGCTGGTGTCCACGTATTCTTCATTCAGTAACCTCAAGCCTGTCCTGTACTGTTCTTTTTCATTGTATTTGAAGATGTTTTTCAAGTGTTTGTGCCTGTTTCAAATGTTGCATATGTGCAGTTTTACAAGAGAATGCTGGTCTCTTACCATGCCCCGTATACATCTGCAACCTTGCTAAAGGCAGTTCCAGTTAATGTGATAATGAACATGCAAAAACATTACCTTTAGAATAAAACTATTGGTGAACACATACAATAATATTAAAGTTGAGTATAGCTTTAATATATCATTCACTGGGGAAATAAAAAACACTTTTACTTTTGATACTTTATGTACATTTTGATGTACTTTTACTTAAGTAGGATGGAGTATTTTTACAATGTGGTATTGGTACCTTTACTAGAGTAAAGGATCAGAGTACTTCTTCCACGACTGGTTATTTTGCTAAAAATGCAGCCCTTGCATTTCTTTTGTGTCTCAGTTCATCTTTTATCTATTGCAGCAAATGCTTTCCTCTCTTCGGTTCACATTTTCATTCTCCTGTTTGTTCTGCTTTGCTGCAGATCTGGAACAGGGCAGTGGTTACCTTGCTCTCTGATTTCTGCTCTCACATGCCATCCATTGCCGTGTCCTGTTTCATCTATCTTGGCCAAAAACTCAAAATGACAAGTGTAATCAACATATTTGTATTCAGTTAGAGAACAGCAATGATGATGATGCTGATAGGATAACAATATCCGTTATAAAATCCACTAGCAGCATCTGAGCAACACATACATGCTGTGGGAGAGAATTTCTGCTGTTAAGTTTGTTTTTATTGCTTGTGTGTGTGTGTATGTGTGTGAGCATGTGTATGTGTATGTATGATTGTGTAAGTGTATGTAGGCCTACCTCACTATCATCCTTGAGGGTAATGTAATATGTGACCTGGAGGAAATTGGGCCCTCTCTGATAGACCTCTTGATGCCCTTGTTTTCCCTTTCTGCAGCTCTTGTAGCTCAAAACCCCAAAACATTGCATTACGGCTGACAGCAGTGAGACTCTAGACTAGCATTTATTTTTACACTTATGCATTGATCTAAATATTTCATGTTTTCTGTTAAATCCAGTCTCTTAATATCAAATTGTGATTCAAAGATATCATCATTGAAAGAAGCTCACTGAGCCATTTCCCCCACTTGGGAGATCTTTCTGGAAGCATTAGCTGCTCTTTGCCTTGTCACAGCCAGACAGTTCTTACACCAACATGTGGGCCCTGGATACTTAAGTGCAGAAGACTTTCACTGACTGTATTGAACATGCAAGTATGTTGGGAGCATGATGAGGGGTCAGCTACAGTGCAATCTTTATTGCATTCCAGTTGAGAGCATACAAGGTCTTTGGCAGTGAGGGTCATAGTATTGGCTAGTGTAGTGGTTAAAGGGTTTTTTCAACAAAACACTGCATACAACCTTTGAAACAACACTGTATTTAAGAAGCCCACCCACAAATAAATCTAAAAGCCCTCTTGTGTTATTGCGGCACTGCAGGGTCGGAATATGAACTGAGGAAGACAGTAAGCATGTTAGTTATATAATATGTCTCAAGTTGGGATTTGGCTTCCCCTGATATGGTAAACATACAGTGTTAACATTCTTTTTAATATCTGGTGCACTCATGTAGGGTATTTTGTTTGGCACACGGAAACATCATTTGTTATTCATAACAACCCAGATACAATGCCTAAATTGTATAGACCAAGATTAACAGAAAACATGCTGCAGGTTGTGTGATCAGGGTACTGCTGATGTAGGAGGGAGATTAATTGGGCAGTTCAGGGCTTCATTGAGTTCCAGTTGAACAAAAGGGTACACAGAAAGTGTAGAAGGTGAAATTCCCAATTTGGAATGACATCAATGTATACATTTGAAGTAATTATCTTGATGTATGTTGCTACTGTAGAAATGTTCTCCTCAAACAAATTTTGAGCTACGAAGGTCTCAAAATGATGAAATGCAAGCTGGGGACTTTATCATCAGATGGTTTGAATTTACTTCATAGGATTTTCATCAGAAATCTTATGAAGTGATTATTATTATTAAAAGTGTCATATGTCATATGAAGAATAAAAAACAAAAAGTTTACTTTGCTAAATTCTCAAGCAACAACTCATGGCCAATGAGCTACAAGAAAATATTCTGGGGTCAAGGTAGAATTTTTAAGGGTGAATAAGTAATTATTGAACAAATACATTTGCACTGCAATTTATTATACATAATTTAGGGCTACAACTATTCATTATTTCAATTATCTGCAGATTTTCAATAATAGATTTATCAATTTATCTACAAAATGTCAGAAAATACCAAAAAATGCCATCAAAATGTCCCAGAATCCAAGGCAATGCTTATTTGGTCTGACTAATAGTCCAAAACCCAAAGAGTTTATGTTTACACTGATATAGAACAGACAAAATCTGTCACATTTGAGAAGCTGGAACCAGAGAACGTTTCGCATTTTTGCTTAAAATGACTTTAAAATGACTTGTAAGATTTATCAAAATAGTTGCTGATTCATTTTCCGATGATCAACTAATCAATTAATCGACTAATATTTGCAGCCCCAAAGGCCTAAATTCTTTCACAACTTGAATACTTCTGATTAAATACAAACCTGTTATTTCACTTGGTGCTTCTTGCTACTGTGACTTGGACGGCTCTTATAGACATACTCAGATCATTTTGTGCTGATTAGTGAAACCTGTCTGTGTGTAAGAGCATGCCACGCACTGTAAGTAATACAGTGTAACGATACACGCAATTACCTGTGTTTAGGATGGGGAGTGTGAGGCATTGCAGCAGGGTAGGTGGCCTATAAATAGTCATAGCCCAGGGGCCTCCAGAAGTCTTTGGCTAGCCTCGACACACACGCTCACGCATATCTGCTATATCAAAGCAAGTGTCCAAAGATCATACTTAAGTTGACACAATTTTGGAAATTGTGGTTGTTAATAAATTCAAATAGGTTTTATTTGTTGAATAGTTTATGCTTCTGTGTTAATGTTTACATAACCCCAGTTCTATAGTGAACATTATGCCAATCAGTGTTAACACATATCTGCAGTGCATTCTACATAGTGCATTATGGCACTGTGGACATGACTTGTAAATCATCAATACTGTCTGTTTCATTTATGTTGCAGTAAATTGAATTTCTTGCTCTGAAGCACATACTTCAGAACAACCTACAGTACAAAATCTACAACAGAGGTAATTGAAAATTTATCAGTGAGTTCTTTGAAGTGTTTTTTTAATAGGCCTGTTTGATCACAGGCTGTGTCGTGCCTGTAAAAGCCTGGTCAAGAATGATATGGCTATAATAGCGAAGATGTAATTCATCACATTTTTAGCCCTTTTGCAGCTGACAAAACTGCTGCGGTGAAAAAGACACTACAAATCCATCGGGCCTCTTTTTATAGGACATAAAAGTGAGTCCTCGGACAGAAATTTCAAAGTGCAATATAAAAGGGAGCAGTGACTCTGGTGTCAGCACTTTGAAGGAGCCAATTTAAGTAGTGTAGCCAATTTGATGTAGATTATTGAGGATAGGTCACTACTTTATATCCCTCAGTTGAACGTGTTATTCTCTATCTTATGAAACTGCACAATGTAGAACCGATTATCAGGACAGATTTTATATGAAGTAAGACAAATAGCTCCCATAAATCCTGTGACAATTGTTCTATATTCCCAGCACCCAAGGAAAACCAAAGAGATCGTCTCTATTTGCTTACTCTATCTATATAATCGTTTTATGCATGTTGTGACGTGCCACTAATAACTGTATACTGTAGCAATCACCTCTGACACAAAACCGGCTCCATTACAGGGAGTGCATTACGCTGCTTAAACAAACAAGAACCTCACAGAAAAAGATAAAGAGATTTGCAATGATGATTCATCACGGCATTGATGTGCATTTGTAATATAACAAACACAGCTCTACTGGTCCTGTAGCATCTTGAAAAACAACATGAGGAAAGGGCAGCCACTACTGATACTGATGGCTAGATGAAGGGGTTTAATCATGCACAGAGGCTGCAGCAAATCTCTAGTTAGTAAGGGATCCATTATCCCTCTGTATCCCACAAGAGAGCCACCAATATATAACAGAACCCCTTTTAACCACTAACATGCCAAAGATACAGATTCCAATATGTCAGATAGGCATGCTCATATCTAATTCTGATTATTCCTGATCACTGACAATCAGTGCAATTAGAACAAAGTGATGCATCAACAAGGCAGCAAACAGCAAGTTGAGAATGTTGGAGAGAAATGTCTTACCATGGCCCCCTCTGGTAAGAAAAGGCATCCTGTTGATTGCAATAGGAACGGTGCCATGCTTATTGTGAAAATGGTGGACATGGTGCGTGGTACTGAGACTAGAAGACACACGTGCTGTTCCAGTCTGGATGGGGAGTACAGTAAGCAATGTGAACCAGAAGGCTAGTCTTGAACAATAACTTAGGCCCATGCCTAAGCTAAAGCGTGACCAGCTGCTCCTCTGCCCGAGCACAGGGGTGGCTGCAAAGAGTCTACCCATGTATATTAGATCCTCATGGGCCCAGTACAGAAAACTTGGCCAAGCTTTGGCCTCTGATTCAACTTGAAGACCACAGGGCATCTCAGTGACAATCTGGGCCCATTTCTTTCCTAATCCTTTAGTTTAGTTACGGAGTTAATACAAGGAAAAATATCCTTTGGATTTGTGAAAAAAATAACCAAAAATTAAAATTAAGTAGCAGTCAAAAATCCAAATAATGTTCTTGTTGGGAAAAAAAATGAAGAAGCAACCAACTTATTTATTTTGGGTTAACATTTTGCCAGGACAAAATGTCTACTGCACAAAAAAGCCAGTGTTAAAACCTCACTGAAAACCATCCCACAGCACATTCTTCAGAAAGTGAGCTGAATATATTCAAAATGCAGGAAAAATACAAATCCAAATAAAGAATGGAGATGAATCCGACTGTAATTTCAAACAGGCATGTTGCTCAACCATGATATTTAGGCATGAAAAGTGGCCGGACGGCTCTTCATGTGACAAGAATTCTGATAAGAGTCTCCATCGCCCACAGGTAGAGCTTGAGGGCAGCTGAGCCTGCCCACTAAGAAAAGTGCCCGTCCACCGCAGTAGAAAACATAACACGCTTCCGTGGGAAACTGGATCATTTCATTAGGCAAAAAAACATGTAAAAATACGCGCAAGTAAAGATGCAGCGATGCAGGGGGATGCAGGAACCAGCGCTTTTGTTCCCCTTTAGCCAGGGAAAGGGAAGAGAACAGAGATGGGAAGGGGGAGGGGGGGAGGGGGGTGAGAGAGGGAGCAGTATCTGCAGCAGCGGCACGGTAAAGGAGAAAATCCAGAAAATTAATAAATATTTTCTCAGCAGCTCCTCATTCACTCCCTCACAGAAGCAGCAAATCCAGCGATCGGTAACCTCTGGTGTGGCAGTAATCCACCAGAATGCAGACGCAGCACAAGTGTTTCTGTTTTAAAAGAACGTATGATCCTTCTCTCGCGCTCCAACTGCTCAGTCTCATGCAGTAAAGGCTACTACTGCATTCCCCACACTGCTGCTCCTTTTTCCTTTATCCTCTCTCGTTACCTCGTCCAGATCTGCTGTACTGCCTCTGACTGAGGACGCTTAACATGACAGCTGCATATGTCTGTTTCTGGAGGAGGGCAGGTGATTCTCCTCAGACGAGGCTTGGATGGCAGAGACTGAGATGTTGCCTTGGACTGCTGCAGCAAAAATTATGCTAATTAAAAAGCACCGTCGTATCATAATGAATCTCGGATGGGAGAAATTCCAGGACTGTCTGGACCCCAGCAGAAAATAACCTTGAATTGGAGTCGTGCTCTAATGAACGCGAGATAAAGGAGCTCTTCTGAAGGCATACTGTAGTCAGAGGCTCTGATCCAGCGAGGCACAGCATGTGCCTCTGTGTGTGTTCGTGTGCGTGTGTGTGCGTCTGAGAAAGAGAGTCTGTGAGCAAATGAGTGAGGCGGGAAGGGGGGGGGGGGTGAGCGATAGCAGGAGGGAGGGAGAGACAGGAAGAGACAGCGAAAGAGAAAACAGGCAGCCGCGGCGCAAACACACAGGGAAATAGTGAGGCAAGAAAATGGGTTGTGTGAATAAATACATGCTACAGATTCACAGCGCACTGGCTTGCAGGTCCTGGCAGTAACACGTAGGAATCATACTGCAGAGGAGGAGCCTGATTTAGGTGAGCTGTCAGAGCTGTTACAGAATGAACACAAGGGTATTGGCATGGACGTGCTCCTAACATAAAGACTTGAGAGCTACAATAGGCGTGAATGATAGAAACACAAATACCTGTTAAAACGATATAATACAGCTCACTGCATTAGGCTGGGGAAACTATAGGCTATGTAATGTAATCCGTTTGGAAGAAATCAAGATCTTGTATCAAAATTAAATCTCAAGCCCCTCTCTTCCCACCATTACATTGCCACCCCTTTGCTGTTTTTACACTCCAGATCAATTTGCTCCAATCCCACTGCCTGCTGTGTTCACCTCATATCTGTATACAAGTCACCCCTCTGTAAGAGAGCTCAGTAGCTCTCTGCTCTCATGCTGCTTAACCATGCAGAACTTATTCCTAGCTATGACTGATCTGAGTTCAGAGGTATTCTGACAGCTTCTCTGTTTTTTTTGGGAGGGTGGGGGGGAAATGTGACGGTGAGATGGAATTGGAATATATTGACACTTGAGAGGATGAACACATTATTAGAAACAGAGTGATAAAGTGGGGGAGGATTGGAGGTAGAGGGAGATGGAGCCCAACAGGAGAAACAGAGAGAGAGAGAGAGAGAGAGAGAGAGAGAGAGAGAGAGAGGGAGAGAGAGATTGCAGGGGAGAAGTAAAGGGAGAGGAAGGGAGACTGCAGCGATATCAGCTAAATCACGGTCGATAGAGATATCAGCTGGGATTGCCTAGTCGGTTGAAAGGACATGCATGGAAACAGGGGGACAGAGGCAAGCCATGCAGCACAACCTCTCATACTGACAAGAAGTCGACGCAGGCCATTACTCAAGCGGGGGAGGGTGGGGCGTGTGAGGGCTGATTGAACAAAAAGAACAGAGGAGGGGTGAGTGCATTACACTCTGAAATGCCAAGTGCCCTAACATCATGTAGATGTTCATCTGCTGATATTATGAACATAAATACATTGAAACAAGCTGTGTTTGTTTCCAAACCATATCTCTTTCAATCTGACTCACAGGGAGATTTAAATCCTAAATCCTATGTGTATTCTCTTCTATATGCTTCTCGGTAAATCTTAATGCGGGGAAGTGCATGCCAGCTTAATCAAACAGACAATAGCAAAGAAGCAGAGCACTGCCTGGCCATAACATGTAGACACATTCATAGTAATGATTATTTGGTATGGCAACACACTGACAAGCATAGACAATAATCCTCTGATGACGTCAACAGAAAAGTCAATTTTATTGCCGCTGTCAAAGCTTCAACCCTTCTCAGTTTTACAGTCTAATTTAAGGCCAGTCATGACAAATAATTTTTACACACAATCATGTCAAAACAAAACGAGTATTTCATTTTCAGTAAATGTGAGGACTGGGTACGAGAAGTTGGGAGTGGAGCATGATTTACAGCTGCGACTTGAACTGTCAGACTCTCCAGCATGTGAGCATCTTTCTAGGCAGCGATGATATCTTGGCGAGAGCTGTCTAGAGTGAGAGGCTTGCATTAATCAATTGATGTGCTTGAGGGTTGCTCAACATGATGAAAGCCATGCTATCTGGACAACAAGAAGGGAGGAGGCTGGGTGATTGTAACCTTGTGTTGTCCTTGGTTATTTAATAAGATGGACATCCAAAGCAGCTCTGCCTATTAACACACACCTAGACACACCTCACAGGGTATACATCAAATACGCATTTGACATATGATGATATATTTGCAGATGAGCTTTTTTCTTAAATGAGTTCCAATTGACTTCTCTTGGATTTTGAAAATGGAATGACCGTCTTATATCTGCTGCTGCAGTTCCAATCCAATAAACCTTTGATTTGCATTTTTATATCTTCCTACAGGCTATTTTAAACCTTTTTCTCCCACTTATAGAGCAGTTTGGAAGATATCTACGCATTTACATAATCAAATTATTTGTGCATGTATGGAATAATATATAGTTTATAAACTATGAAAATGTTTACATTTCTTTGTAAAAAAAACGACATGTCAAAGGCCTGCAAACTTGCAAATGACATGATTTGAGAAGACGTGTACAGCGTTTTAAAGATTTAAGAAACCTAAATGTGCACTGTTTGTTCTCAGGAGGATTTGTGAGAGAAGATTTTTCACAGACATCCAGTCTAGCCGCAGGGGGTAAAGTAGCAGGATTAATCATAGCACTTTCAGATTAATTACTCATAATGCGAGCATCCTCTGAAAGGCATGGCCTGCAGTTGTGATGTTTGGTTGATTTCATTAGGCTAAAAACGACAACACCTAAAATAAGCATAGCTTGGAGGGTGCAAGTGAAAAATATGAAGGCACTGAAATGCACAACGGTTCCACCAATAGATGGAAGTATATGTATTAACTGTATAGCTGGTAGAATCATCAGATAATGATCTAGCAGCACCAGAAACACAACTCACTTATTCCATTGTTTTTTTTAATGTTTTACTATTGTAAACTCATGGAGATTTCAGTAATGCAGTTATGAGAAAAAAGAAAGGCACGAGTGCTAAAGGAGGTCAGGTACATCCAGCTACACAAAAGGTTCAGAGTTCAGTGGTTTATGGAGGGAACCTCTGGAAGCACATCTTTACTCACACAGCATGTTCTTCTCCAGATTCACACCTTGATTAAACATGATTTTCCACTTTTTTTATTCAGCAACGTTTTGGTGTCTTGGCAGACTGTGTGCTCTCTCTACTGAAAAGACACTGCATGTGACAGTAGGTTGCATATTGTTGGCTGCACACGGTGCAGGCAAAAATAGATTCCATTTGCTTGTTTAGCTGAGCTTACTAGCCTCAGCATGTCTCCTGGAAAGGAAGAGCAGCAGTGACGCTTCCAATGCGGAGAAAGCCCCCCAAGAAGAATGGAAAAATGGTCTTGTATTTGAAAAACCACAATTCCTAAATGCTCTGCTTTGGATAGATGCAAAAGACATGAGTACAGGAGGAGCTGCTTGATTTGTCTGCCTCCACTATCCACGCTCTAGCTGTGGCTTTCAAAATTAAAAACCCGAGCCAGAACCTGCGAAGGCAGTGGGACGTCACTACAGAGGATGATATAATTTTTGCTTGGCTGAGGTGTTTTCCCCCTTCACTCTGGAGCCTAATTTTGATGATGAGCCTCAAAAAGCATCAGCAGGACAGTTGGCGAGAGAGGAAGCCCTGTCGGTTATTGGCTTGCGTCGACCTACTTGTCTTGCTCATTAAATCAACATTAAAGAAAGCACCAGCAGAAATGCATGATGGGTTTTACTGTTAACGGCTATGACTGCAAATTGTGATGGACATTTGGGCCATGTCCTACAACTTAACCTCTGTAGAGAGTCTTTAAAATGTTGAAAAAAGTGACGGACTGCAATTATCCAGCTTTGCAAACCAGCCTCTGTATTTTTATTTAGGCCTTCTAAAATAATGTGTGCCAAATTTTTTTTCCACACTGTGGATTTTCAGTAGGGATTTCTGTGTGCCCCTTACTGTATATCCACTCTATCCAGAACCATAGAATAATTTCTGCATGATAAAAAATTGAGCACTGAGTTCTTGCTTTTTTAATGTCTTTCTAGTATTTAGACTCCTAGCACGTTACTACCCATTGATACCTCATACATAAATGATTCTCTTCATTAATGATTACGTATGATGTCCTCTGACTAGATATTCCAGAAATCAGCCATCACTGTGAAAAGCTGTCATCTTTGTATCAAAGCCATTTGATCTTTTGCCAGGCCCTTATTGCGAATAAGAAATTGTTTTTGATTGCCATGCCTGATCAAACGAATGTTAAACAAAAATGTAGATATGTTGAATACATGTATTTAGTCTTTTGATCACTTACAAGGGACTGCACACGGCGCCCCAGTTCACGTAGTGGACTACCTGAAGCCTCACTGTATTTCAAGGGGCCTGTTATAATCTAAGCAAGGCCTATTGGCTGTACCCAGTTTACCCTAGTAAACAGAAAACTGGCCTAAAAATCTTCTATTATAATTTTGTTAGCAGAATACCTCAAAAACTATTGCAAGGATTTAAATGGAATTTAGTGGAAAGTTAGGGTTGTGGACTAAGGAATTTTGGTGCGGATCTGTACATGACATTCCCTGTATTTTGCTGGAATAATTAAACTGAAAGACTTATATTATAGTAGTTACAGCATTTAAATATTTGAATACTATTACATTAGGTCATTATTTCTCTCATTACTACATTTGGCCACTGGAGGAGCACAGAGAGAAACATTTCAACACACTCTCTCTGTCTTTCGCCACGGTGCTTAAACATTCAAACCATGGGTTGTGTCTGAAATCACTCTTTAGTTCATTCATTCAATATCACCTAAATAATAAACTCTCAGTCATTTACTCTAAAATGGGCAGTTAATCGCTCTCTGAGTCTCTCTCTATGGTGTCTGCCAAAATTAGGGGCTATCCCAAACCTGATAGTATAAAAGGAAAGGGAACAATAAATATCTCCAACAGTACTCCCTAACAACACTCCAGCAACCACACATAATGCCATAGCAAAGCAAAACAAATCTGGAATCACTTAAAAAACATCCTAAAGATTGGTTGGCAACCATCTAGCCGTACCCTGCCAAACACCCATAATACCATTGTAGCCACATAGCAAAAAATCTTTGATGCAGATGCACAATGAAAATTTCACAATTTTGAAATATTAATAACAGATATAGATGATTGTGTCACCTTTAGAGAGGGGTGTGCTGCACCTTTAACCTGTTAATCTGTCCCTCCATGTTCATTTACTATTTGTATCACAGTTACTGTTCCTAGGGGGGCGAGTTTACAAAGCTGATCCTGATCCACGGTAAACTAACTCTCCAAACAAGTCGTCCACAAGTTGGGGTGTGAAAGCCTTTCGAACATTGCCAATTACATGTCATAGTCACACTTTTCTTGTTTCTAAAGCACACAACAGGGAAAAAAAATACCTAACAGCATTCCACATAACATTTCACATAATATACTACTGGGAGTGTTATTGCATCTAGCATGATTATAAATTGAATTCATAATTTAAAAGCAAAGTAAAATTAGATACACGTGTCTCCATTGTAATTGTGAAGATATGAGACACCCTGGTGTAAATGAACATTGCAATGGGCACAGATCAGCATAGTGTTATATTCCTCTATGTTAGGTATGTGAAAGTTACATCAAACATAGCAGCACCACCACTATTTTTGTTATCAGTGATGACATTTTAAAGGTGAGTCGGGTCCCGAAACACTTATAATGTCAAAAAACTGCCCCTTAGCCTGCAATGTAAATATTAAGTGTTTTTATTGAATTGAATACTCATGCGCCTCACACTGAATGAAAATGTAAAAAGAAATTTATATCTTACTGTAAAATATTTATTGGATGTGGCTGAAGGCAATGCTACTACTACCAATACTGTTTATTAAGCCAACTGGCTTTGGGATAGTCTGTATAAAATACCAAGTCAAACTGTGAATTATTGTATCATTGTCAAACAACAATAATGCCCACTGTGTATTACATGCACACACATACATGTCATTAATATATCATTATATGCATTGCAGTTTCAGTTGAGGAAAAATATATAAGGCACAGCATTTTACATGGGAAGGAAGCTTAGAAGATCGTTTTATTATTCATTGAACATAGAGGAAAGTGAGTGAACAATCTATCAAAATGAATTGGGAGCAAAGAAGAAAATGTAAAGGTTTTCTTTTGCTGAGCATGCAGAGACTGGTGCTTTGTTGTACAATGACCAGAGAGTGAGCCAGGAATAGAGAGAAGGTGACAAAGAGAAGGGGTAGACTGAGAGAAATAAAAAGGCAGGCAATGGAGAGTTTGTTTGTTTGTGTGGAAGAGATATATAAGCAGATAGATCACCAGTGCATTTGCAAAGCATATAAATCAGATAGAAAGCCCACTTTCTGTAAAAAAAACGTGATCTAGCCCACATACACTATTAGCCTGTTATAAATTAACTCTAGCTTGTGTATGTGCAGATACAGTTGGTGGGGTTGCAAGTCCTAGATGAGGGAGAACTATTACAGACTGCATGCTGCAGTATATACAGACTAATGAAGAATAGAATAATGGACAAACTGACAAGACACACTAACTCTACTGCCCTATGAAGGAGGATCAAATTGCACAATTTTGTATTATTTGGTATTTTTGTTAATATAATAATTATGAATCATCATAAATAAGTGGTAATTTTACACCAAAATGCTCCATAATGTTTTTCCGGTGGGTGAGTTTCTGCACAAGCACATGAATGTGAAGCACATTCAATTTACATTAATTGTACTATATAAATAAACTTTCCTTTCCTTAGATTTGCTGAAATTTACATGAATAGAATTATTGTTAAGTCGTATTCAATTTACACATAACTAAATAGTCTGATTTGCAACTCTATAGCAATCTGAAGGAATCTCATTGAAGAGCTCTAAAGCCTATCTTGTTAGTCAACATTGGCTTTTTGTGTCACCACAAAATGTGACATCAATGTAAAACTCTTTATTTATATACAAGTCTACTAATTACATGGCTTAGTTACAGTGACTTTGACTATTACTGCTACGCAGAACATTGCATCCTTCTGAGTGCCTTGTTATGCCATGTTTCCATAAGCTAATCTGCTGAATACCAATTTTATATGGATTGTGAGTTTTAATAGGTTACAGAAGTGGGCTGGAGAAAGTGAAGGATTACTCCATGGGCTTTTATCAGGCCACAGAAGCTGTTTCAGCAGCTGAAGACAGCAGCCGGTTGCTCTGACTAAAGGGAAAAAAACGACAGTTGTGACCTCAAGTATAGAAATCCATCTTATGTTGAAATGTATCAAGAATGATGTATAGTCTGCAGTTTATATATCGACTGCATGAGGCGGTTTGTACCACGTGAGTCAGTATACACAGCAATAATCCAAGGTGACATCTCTTTGCAACAGGCAAACCAGGAAAAAAATTCTTTATGTTACTAATACTATAATATAGTATGCAATTGAAATTACATTTTTCTTTATATAAATGAATTAAGTGCCTTAAAATAATTACATTGTGATGAAGAAGAAGGCTTTGATTCTAAAGTAAGCATATCACCACTACACAGCTACAAAGGTAAGCTACAATTGGCTGAATATCTATTAACCCTGCATATATCTAATGTGTTGTGCATAAAGTATACGTTTCATTCAACATGATCCTCTTTAGTGATGCTGTTTGGCATATGTTGCCTTCTTCCAGTTAACAAATTTCCTTCGGCTGTTCCAATGCATCTGTAAACTAAGCATAATATATGATCTGGCTTTAAAGATGTGTAAATACTCTCATGTTGCTTTAAAAAATGCCAGAGCTGTTTTATGGCTGACGGATTATGACCCACCTCTGGAGCAGTGGATGTCAATTCCTATATACAACATACCGTATGTAATCCATTTTAAACATTAATCATGGTTATACAGTTGATAATGGACTTATGCTAGCAGTTGTTGCTGATGTTATGTTGATTTTGAAATGATGCTGTGAATCCTCAACCTAAAAGTGTAGTGTAGACAACCACAGTGACATAGCCGCATTGCATGCACTCTCTCTCCTAAATTCTTCATTACAGTGGGTTATAATTTATCGCACATCAAACAGAGTAAAAGCTCTGACTTTGTGGGAGGAACAGAAAGTGAATGATGTATAAGTGAGTGTGTCACTGTGTCTGTGAGTGTTAGAGTGACAGAAAGACAGAAACAAAGCCAGAGAAAAAGGCAGGCTCTGCATCTGAAGGCCTCTGTGTGTGCGTCTAGCCTTTATGATGTAAACTGAATGTAACCTTTCTCCTCTCACACAGCCCCTGCAGTAGGGACTGGGAAGCCCCACCCACCCCCTGGGAGCCAGCATAGACTAGCATTCATCTGAGGCTCAGCTGGTGCGTGGTCTGGGTGTCAAGTGAAACCCACCATTTTCCAATGCAGAGGGGCACAGAGGGACAGTCAGAGCGAGACGGGAGCCGTCCCCATGGTAATCAAGCCTTGCATATTGTTAGTCCCAAAACTGGACAGTGCGTTAGAGACACTTTGGGGAATATCATGCTGGAAATGATAAAATGATTGTGAGACAATTTCTACTTTATCTTGTATCTCTACACACCCACAGCACTCATTGTGTGCAGAAGCACCAAGCCTCTTGGCGAGCCTCTGACCCCACTTTTACACCATTTATTGCCATAATTATATGTGCTCTTGGTTACTTCACCTGCAGGCATATTACGATTGCTGTTAGTTCTTTGCTTAGTGATGAAGCAATTTAGAAAAAGCAGTCTTTCAATATAGAGCCTTTATATGAATATAATTTCAAAATATCCTCTTTAACAAATTGCCTGTTATTATAAAAAGAAACTCGTCTCTGATGCAAAATGATTCTCTATGGATATGACACTCTGTTCTAGCTGCACATGCAGCCTTCTGACCAGCTCTTATCTTTGTTATTATGGAGTCTGAAACTGCCTATGGCTGTTTAAATCAGTCATCGCACCACAGCTATTTCAGGCTGATATACAGCTATCCTGGTCGCTCTTTTAAGGGGATCTTTCAGTTTTATTGTTTGCTTATGATGCTGCAATAGACGCTTTCCCCTCAGTCTACCTCTGACACACAAAGTGAGATGAAGCTGGGAGAATATTCTTCTATCTATATTTCTGTTTTTGAAACCAATTTTGTTCAGGAAAAAGCTACGGTTGTTTGGTATTTTTGTGCACAGTTTTCTTATGTAGCACTTTAGTATTATTTGAGCTTTTCAGCCAGCCATACCCTTATACATAAATGCATGATTGGGTGAATGGGCTAGAGAGATATATAGATAAATAGATCAAAACAATGCTGAAAACAGTACATTCAAAACAAACCATACAGGCTAACCAAAAATTACTGTAACTGTGTCATAATCCAGTAATCAAGTTTTACATTATTAATTCACATTATCTCAGCTAGAAAATAGTGGAAATTGCTTTCCAACCAGAAGCACATGTTTTCTGGGACATATCTAAGCCGGCAACCTAAATTGCCAAGTCTTGTTATAAACTTGCTGTTGCTTGCATTTCATTTTAGTTTTTTATAAATTGCTAAATTAATTTGAAAGATGATGAGCTTCTTTACTTTTTAAAATGGGAATTGTATTTCTGTTTTTGCACTCCATTGCAAATTTAACATTGTTTCTCATTATTTATCATACTCTGGAGCTCCTTAGAGAAGTAGGCGAGTGTCAAGTATAGTTTTTATATAATAATTTGATTCTGATTATTGGTTTCACTTGGCAATTACATAACTCTACTCCCTGAAATCCATTTAAAGCACAATACTGGTGATGTCACAATCCATTTAGGGGGATGAAGAGTGAGGGAGATCACCCTGCGTTTAATTGCACATACGCTACTAGGTTTTTTTTTGCTTGAAGGAGCTGTCGAGGATGTTGACAATGAGTCAAGTTCCACAACTCAATAGAGTCAGTTACTTTTAACTGACTCTGGCATTTAATACGTGTGAAGACGACAACATATCACAGGCACAAAATTAGTACGTCTTTAATGTGTGCTCTCACTCAATATGTGTCATTTTCATGACAATAAAACACCTTCTCGGCAGAGATGAATTCTCCTAGAGGAAGCATTTTAGTATTATTGAATAAACCTTATATGAAGCAAAATCAACCTGGGAGAGGATTAATTTACCTGAACAATAAAGTGCATTTGATTATGTGTGTAAGGATACTGATAATAGGTAGGTTGTACAGTAAAATAAAACAATTCCTGTATTCACCAGATTATGAGAATCTGGATTGCTATGATAATAATAATCATTATAATTTATGGATGGACTTCACATGCTAGTCGTGACAGGATATATTAGATTAACACACATCTTATCACATGCTTCACAGAAAGCTGAGAACTGGTTGTTGCTATGGATTTGGTAATCTGAAGCAAAACGTTGGGCTTGCCGACAAATTGAACTGTTTATACACTAATGGTATTGCTCTGCAGAAGATGTATTTAAAATACTGTACTTACTATGTGCTGTAAGTTCAGCAATACGTACAATTAAACCCACAATGTAGCGGGCGTAAACAGACATGTTAGATACATTTTATTTATATGAATCCCCAAAGATTTAATATATCACATACTAGAATAGGATACTGACAAAAGCCATAAAATGAGTGTGCAAATACAACACACATAGTAAACAGGAATGGCCAGCCTGGAAAAAATGTCTGGAGTGATGTTAGATTGCATCCTGTTATTTCCAATCTCGGACCATTTGAGTGTGGTTTGAACTCCTTGTTGGACAGAGTGAGTGAAGTGTGTTTTGTAAAGGTTTAGATACTTCTCTCTAACTCTGTTAGTCAGTGTGACATTGGCAGAAGATTGAAGTCCCTCTCCAGCAGTCAATGTTTGCAGGGTGACTTATAAGAGACCGTAGCTAATCATGAAATAACCTGTCGCATATCTGAGTGAAACTGGCAGTGTGGCTTGTATTTTCCAATCTGTTAAACATAGCTTAGCACAGCCCGTGTCTGTTTGCATTCTAATGAGATATGAGCTTGCATTAAATTATCCTGATCCGTGACACTTCACCCAAAGGTTGCAAGAGGTCAGGGAAGCAATGGTTAGTGGCTTTAAATAGTGAGCAGGTTTAGTTGTGAAGAACCAAGTGTTCTTGAGGCCAATGTGTTCTTGAGGCCAATGAGAGCATTTTAAATTTAAAACAAGAGTGTATATTTTTAGATGTATATTTTACATTTAAAAATCTTGCTCAACAGTAATTAATAATCATATTTCCATGCGAGTAAATTCAAACAGTCACTCAAATGTTGTTAAAACACATTAAGACTTTACTTTGAAAAACTAACTTTTAAGCTAGGCCATTTAGTCAAAATTTTTTTTTTTTTTAAGCTGCACCACAAATATCCTCACTCAGAAATATTCACAGACTTGTTGATCACTGTCTTATGTGTCTAAAGCTTCATACATATTTGTTTTATTTAAACAGTGATAACTACAGTAATGTACAGTAAATGTTTATGTGCAGGGGAACTGACTGACAATCTGACAGCTGCACAGTCACAGCGTTATAAAGAAGTGTATAGATTTTATTCTGAATTGAGGATGAATCCACCATGTATAATATTTGAAGAGATCGCTGTCAGGCAGGAGGAGACAGAGAGAAACTGCCAGCGAGCAGGTTAGGTTCACAGCGTATGTTAGAACAGGCGCTGACCCAGAGATAAAGTGATCTGAAGAGTGTTTCCCTCATCTCAGGGTTAACTAACTCAGAGTTTTCACTAAACCTGCTTTCTGGAATAGACCCCAGATTGTTTGGAGCATTTACAACATAATCTCAGCATTTGCAGCTGTTACTGTTTACAAATGTGATTTCAAATGTATGGAGGAATAGTGCTTATGTGGTACTTAAAGCTCCATCATTCAATATTTTTTTATATATACAACTAAATCAAATGACTCACTGCTATGTGACAGGATTACGAGTACTATGAGTCCCAATGTGAATCAACACCCCTGTTTTGCAGCTTTATGCAGCCATCACCTGCTTTTAGCAGATCAGCAGTGTTGAAATCACTTAATACAGCTTTAACCTCAGGGACGTACAAAACCATTCAGTTACAATAATGAGACTTTGGAGGCTGGGAATCTTGCCTTTGCCACGATGTAGAAATTCTTCACCTTGCTGCACGCTGTGTTCCTACACAAGCAGTGATGTAACATCTTACTCTAGTACCTTACTACCACTTTTTAGTGTGGTCACAAGTGCAATACAATTGAAACCCACAGTGTTACTTTGCCTTTTAGACATAAAAGTGTGGTGATAAGTAACATGTGTTTAAGTAACAAAAGAAACATTTTCCTAAATATTGTACTAACCAAGAGGAACACTAATTTATTAAAGTGGCGTGAGCATTTCCAGCTCATCAGAACTCCGTACAGTTACAGTTGTGTGTTTACATGAATACCTGAGGGCAGCAAGAGGCTCTAATTGCATATCTACAGTCTTGGTTGGTGACATGATTTGCCTTTTCAGGTTTTAAAATGCCTGTCCTGTAAAATTATGTTAGGTCAATGGAGCTTAAAGTGGAAACTGAAACTTGATGACTTCTGCATCCCATTTCAAATCTTATCACAATTGCTCCAACACTCAGCAGAGTGTACTCTAATAAATATATGCAGAGAGAGACAAATGACACTGGGTCAGCTGATGGAAACCATTGGATGTTAAGAAAACTTGAATTTTCACATGGCAAGATACCATAGGTACCTAAGTGACATCTTACAAAAATACTACCATTCCTCAACTGTGACAAAAGGATTTGTTTTTTAGATAAATCAAGTTTGTGGGAAAAATAAGTCAAATATTTCATTTCATTTTGATCTCAACATTAAAGAGATAATGCACATTGTGATGCAAAATTATAAAAAAAACAACACATGCCAGCCAATCAGAAATAAGTATTTTCTGTGGCACGGGTATAATTAGAGAATGATTTCTTGTTTATTCCCAAAGTGTGAAACTTTATATGGGAGTGATGACCATGTAATACCATAAATTATTTACCATCACTTGGCACACACTTGGCATTTTATTTTACCCAGTAATGATTATTTAATTCTGTCATATTTCATTTCTTTTAATGCCATCCTCTGACATTTGAAGGAGAGGAATTTTCAAGTGGATGAGATCTAATGTGTTATCCTACCTACTTGTTTTGTGTTTGAACAGTTAGCACACCTATCCTCTGTTAAATACCAACCACAAATGGCACTACATTTGATGGTTTATGTTTAGCACGGTCAATTGGTGGAGGCAAGCTATATTTCAGTAATCCCTTCTTCTATTTTTGTGACCGACCATTGCTATTTATCAATATTGCTATTTTTAGTTGGGTCATATGAACTCACATCTGGTCAGTGTCTGAAATTCTAATTTGCACCGTTGCTCGTGCAGAATCATCAGTTGTCTTTACACATGCAACTACATTAATTCCTTAACAGCTTAATAAACAGAACGAGTCAGTGTGTCACTATGAGTCTCTCAGCATGCCCTATCAAAGATTGCTGATCAGACTGAAAAAGATTATCTGGCATGACTACTGATAGTCTCTGAACACTGTTAACAACATGATAAATCAGATCCAAAATAGTAGATTAGATTAAGTTACTTACTAGTGATTTTGGTGTCTGCATAGTAATTCCTTTGACATAATACTACCCTTTAGAGAAAAACCCTTAAAATACAACACGAGACAACAAAGATGTTTTTTAATGTGAGAAACTGCAAGGACAGAGAAGCCAAAATAAGTCAAAGCGGGCACTATTCCCTCAGGTGTTTGACTTCTTTTCACATCTATGTAAATGTCAAAAGTTTTTCACTCATGCCTAAAAGGCTAAAAAGCTGTAAAAATGTTGTGAGTGGTCAGACATTGACCTGTGGTGCATTTCACTGGAGGATGAGTCTGCGTGAATTTGATTCTGGCAGAGAGTTACAAAAATTAAAGCATTGTGTCTTGTAAGTCACAGGTTCACTTTTATAACCCTGTAAACTCTGCCAGTCAATTGCACAATGCTCAAGCTTTTCTACCTCGTAATGGAGCTGTGGGGAGCTGCGCCGGCAGTCTTGGGCTCAGGCTATCCATATGACTCACACAGAGCAGAGATTTGGCAGAGATGAGCATTTATGGGATACACTGTCTCCAGTGTGTGAAATACTCTATGACAATTGGGGGGGGCTCATAGCATGGCTGGTAAACCCCCCCCCCCCCCATATATATATATATATATATATATACACTACCGTTCAAAAGTTTGGGGTCACCCAAACAATTTTGTGTTTTCCATGAAAAGTCACACTTATTCACCACCATACGTTGTGAAATGAATA
>JAVQJL010091763.1:0-17593 GCA_036024295.1 Nannoperca obscura
GTGAGAGTGTGTGTGTGTACCTGGTGAGTGTGTGTGTACCTGGTGAGTGTGAGAGTGTGTGTGTGTGTGTACCTGGTGAGTGTGAGAGTGTGTGTGTACCTGGTGAGTGTGTGTCTGTACTTTTGTGTGTGTGTGTGTGTGTGTGTGTGTGTACCTGGTGTGTGTGTGTGTGTGTGTGTGTGTGTGTACCTGGTGAGTTCATAGGTCTCTCCCAGCAGAGGGTTGAAGGGTTTTCCGGTTCGTTCCCACTGAGACGCGACCGCTGAGACAGCGAAAGCAGCGACGGCCTGAAGACGAACAATCCCAGACGGAGTGAGTTCTCACAGAATTTTTATTTTATGTAAAAATGTAAAAAAAAAAAAAAATGTGTGTGTGTGTATATATATATGTGTATGTGTGTGTGTGTGTGTGTATATATGTGTATGTGTGTGTGTATATATATGTGTATGTGTGTGTGTGTGTATATATATATATGTGTATATATGTGTGTGTGTGTGTGTGTATATATGTGTATGTGTGTGTGTTTGTGTATACATGTGTATGTGTGTGTGTGTGTGTATACATGTGTATGTGTGTATATATATGTGTATGTGTATGTGTGTGTGTATGTGTGCGTGTGCCTCTCACCTGCATGCGCTCTAAGGAGTCGGACAGCTCGCAGGCTCTGTTGAGGAGGTACGTGTGTTCCATGTATTCGGTGATTCTCTGCAGGAAGCTCAGTGGCTCGTTGAAGGCGATGGGCATCGTGATCTTGGACAGTTCCTGCGAAGAGCATTTCAGATCGGACCTGAACTCACTTCTCAGACTGACTTTCCAATCCTGGTCCCACTGAATCCAACACAAGCACCAGAAAACGAGACGCAAGACGCTCTGTCTGCGTCCTAACACCTGTTCAATGTGCACTTACACTTACACTGTACACAGAGCACGCACACACCATCAGCTGCACGCTCCAGATCACAAGATTAAATAAGATGGTGATAGTACGCTGTTATTAGCAAGGGTCACTCCAGGTCAGCTAACAAAATATCTACAACCAAAACAGACCTGGAGAGGATCCGGACAAATTATTCCTTCACTTCAACTTCGTGCATCATCTTCCATGATCTCAGCTCTCAACGTAGAGCCACAGGAACAAATAGAGACAACAGAAAACAACTGAATGGCACAAAAATAAAGTCATAAATGTTTGACTTTATTCCAAATACAGCTGCATCTCTGGTTCCATGGCCCCTGAAACGACCTGCAGTGACCGGTGGTGGACTCTCAGCTGCTTCTGTCTTGTGTTCACGAGCCTGATCAGGCTGCTGTGTCCTCGTGACACTCTTACCAGTCCGATGCATTTCTTCAGGATGCTCCAGATGCTCACGTTGTTCCTGGAGAACATGGGCGCAGGTAACGACGTCCTGACATGGAAGAAAAACAACAAATGACTGAACATGCACACACTTTCCCGTTACGTGGATACATGTGAGAAAGTGTCCTGCTGTTTGGAAACAAGAAATCCCACTAATTAAAGGTCAAATCTAAATGCTATGTTGTGGTATATTAAACCATGATTTCTGTCTCCTGCCTGGTTGAAAGCAACGTGCAGACTTTCTACTTAAACACAGAACAGCAGACCACAAATTTACTCTGCAGTGATTCACTGGATCACTCAGCCCAATCCTATAAAAACAGAAACCATAACTAGTCATAGACCTAACGACCGGACGCTCACAGTCGAAACTGCTCGCCATGAGAGAGGATGGCTGGAAACACAAGTTGTGCAAAAATACAGAGAAATTAGAAAAGATTTCTTCCTCAAATTCAACCAGAAACTCCTCCGACTGCAGGTGTTTCTACACGTCACAGAGCGAGATCAGTGTGGGACACGCTGAGCCCTGGACGTACAGCATCAGTGGGTCAATGCAGCCGACAGCTTTCATCATTATTATTATTATAATAAGAATAAAAAGGCAGCTCACAGTTCAGACGTGTCAGAAATAAGTTAAGATTAAAACTAATGCAAAAAGAAAGCACCACACGGTACTGGTTTCAGTGGGAGGCTTCACATAGTTTCCACATAAAGGCAGGAATGCAGCAGTACCTGTAGTTCTTGATGCCGTTCTTCTGCGGAACGGATCCGTTGTTCTTCTGGCTGCTGCCGTGCACCAGAGCGTCTTTGAAACTGGCCTCCGACAGCCCTTCATACGACTCGTCCGAGTCCAGGCCTGCGGGAGACACAGCAGCGCGTCTCTTTAACACCGATATCAAACATCTGCATGTAAAGTGCCGCGCTGCAGCCGGTTCATTTGAATTAACAGCTGCAATAAATTTAAAGGTGTATTAAGTTGTTATAATCATGTGTCAACCGAGGATCTGGATTCAGACACAACTGAAAGTTTTACAAATATAAAACCTTCATGGATCCAACGTTCACAACAGAAAGAGTCCTGATGGAGCGGGGGTGCAGGTGGAGGTCTGTGGGGAAAATGTTTTCTGGGCTGAAGGGGAATCAGGAAAAGTGGCAGTTTGGTGTAATTTGAGTTCAAAATGCTTTGATCACTATAAAGATTTATTGAACTGGACTAACGAGTGATGGTCATTTTCTGCTGGAGCCAATTTATAGTGAGTCAGATGGTATGTTGTTACAGTACGTACAGCAAGGGGGCGCTAGAGAGATGTTTAGCACGACAACCAGCCACGTCTAGAAATAAATAATTATTTTTTAAAAAACTGGCGTCATGGTTTATTTAATAAAACATAAAATTAACTTTACAGTTTATGAGTAAAAAAGCCTAAACGCTCGAGTTGTAGCGCCCCCTGTGGCCAGACGTGGGCCGATCCACCTGCAAACTGTTTAGATCGTGTACAGCGAGGCCTGCAGCTTCACAATAACAATAACAAGACTTAAAAATGAGAAACAATGGAGACGAAAGAGGAGAAAACTAGATGATACTGTCACACTGCAGAAAAGACACAGCTACAAAAAGACAGTTCTTTCTGTGGACGTCCGTCTACTTTAAACCTGTTGCACGTTGCACGTGTTGTCGGTGGGCGGCACCCAGAAGAAGATCATGGAATGTGTGTATTTAGTGCTGCAGGGTGGAGTTTCGGGTGAGGCCTTTTACAATAGAGCTTTATTATTACTCGGCAAACACGCCTACTCAGCTGTCAGTAATATGTCAAACTAATACCAGAAACCAACCTATTCACAATCTTTCACTAGGATTCAAGATCAGACACCAACCAGACCAGCAGGTCGGCCTCCAGCTGCAAACATCTCAGGCGTAACATTAGAGTTTAAACCAGCTCAGTTAAAGTCCAGTTCTTACTGAATATAATAGTAATGAAGGTCGTGTGGTCAAGTTCACAATCCACCAGTCAACAGAGAATCTCCACGTGTTAATAACAGTATCCAAGGAGCTGATAAACAGCTGATGGAGTCTTGTTTTCTGCAAACAACTCATTTAAAGAGCTGAGTTTTATTCAAGTTTTATTAAATCCTGGTTCAGGAAATGTGCTAATGAGTAAAGCACCTGTCTCAGATTAGTAAAATGGTCATCATAATGAGACAAAGACAGGCGGACACACACTTGAATCATTATTTCTGTGTGCATGGAAACAACCTGCAGAAGACAACAATGAATGCACTGGACCTGAACGTGGACGCCCAGCAATGTGACACAAAAACAATGATGCTAGTAGTTGTTATCCTGCTTTATACACCCTGCCAACCCTTCAGCCCTGCTGTCGTCTCATCATCACACCACGTCTAACATCACAAGTCAGCGTTTCTCTCAATGAGACCCAAAACCAACAAGGATGAAATCCTCCCCAGGACGTTTCATGGACACAAGTTATAACATTAATGGTAATAATCACTTTACTAAGGAAAACTCATAAAAATAAAAACGTTGTCGTTTGTTTGAGAAAGATTTTTAGACAGAAGCTTAAACTCTGAAGACGCTCTCACCTGTGACGGCGTCGTAGAACTCGTCGTCATTGCTCATCTTCGAGAGTCGAAGCCAACCAGGTGTTCAGGAAAGATGCGATACTTCTAGCACATGTTCCTGTTGGTGGCGGCCCCTCGAGAGTTTCTCCTGAAGGGGAGACCCTGTGGATCCACGTCCGTCCCCGGAGCCTGGACTGATTATTCTGTGGTTGGATGGGTTTGAGCGCAGGAGAACAGACAGCAGGGTTTCTTTGTCTTCAACTCAGTGACCTGCAGAGACAAAACAAAGAGCGAGCGATCATCAATGTACAGCGTCACCTCTTTTAAGAAACATTGTGAAAATGATGCATCTTCACACTAAGCTGTGTTTGTCGCAACACTGCTGTAATCCTGATCCTTCTGAGGAACATACAAACACACTATGATGTATTAGTCCACTACTGGGCTGTAATTCCGTCAATTAGAAGTTCCCACAGCCGCGGTTTCATTTTACATTCTGGCTTTAAATATTCAACTCAAAAACATGTTCTGTGATTTAAGCTGGAGTGAGAACTCTGTCCGAGACATACATGGAGAGAACATTGAGCATGGACTACTGCAGTGCTCTTTGTAATCCATAGTTGTTTTCCATCTAGGCTACCAGCTGAAAACCTGCGCGTCTGAGTGCAAACAGGGTATTGTAGCCCAGCGGTGGCATAACCAGGCCACCCCTGACACATGCAGTAGAGCCTCAAATGGCCTTTCACTGTCAAACAAAAGCTCTTTACAAGACCCGATGGCATCATAAACAATCACACATCGGTTCAATGATCGGTTATTAGTTAAGTGTGCAGCCACTGTGCAGCACCGGGGACCAGCTCCAGGTCTGACCCCGGTGCCAGCACACCCGAGGAGGCCTGGAAGCTCCACAACGTCCTCCTCCTCCTCCACGCGCTGTCTGCAGCAACCAACTAACGTTTCCCTTGATATATATTGATTGTAGATTACTACAAGTAAGATCAGGAATAGGCTTCCCAATAACCTCCCAGCTGCTCAACGATGCATTTATGTGATGTCACTGGTCAAATATTACGTTTTATCCGTCACTACAGACATTTAATCAGTATGTGTGGTAGTTACAGCTGTGTGTAGTCATTTATAAAAGACCTTGATTATTATGTGGTCTGTGTGTACTCAGTATTCTTCCTGAGACTAAATGAATGATCTTTGGTTGCCTTCCTCTCCCTCTGCCTTTGTTTCACAGTGTAAAGGTTCCACCTTTGCCAGAGATCGGGAACTCCTTCAGCACACAAACTAACCTTCGCCTTGGCGTCCGCGATCGATAAGGTGGACTGAATGGATTCCTGGTATCAGATTAACTGGAAACAGCTACAGTCCAATCTTTTCTGTTGTTGTTGTTGTTGTTGTTTGGCTCCTGTTCAATCTAATATCTAACACTTATAGTGACGGGATTAAAAAGATTTAAAATAGGAGCTGGAGCGAAGAGGCGGATATTTCCTGTGGCATCATAATCCCCCACAAACGTCTCCAGATGATCATTGAACAATGTGTCCTCCTCAGTCACAACATGTTGCAGGGCCGTCTGCCACAAGGCAACACTGAAACTCACTTTCAACGGGGAGTTAGAGGTATTGTGAGTTTGCTATTTGTCAGTGTTGTGTAGGAACAAGTATTATATATACAAGTATGTAGTGGACTCAAAGTATCCCATCATGAAAAGGCGAGCACTATATACCATCATGCATTGTGCAGCGTCAAAGCATTGAGTTTCTGGAAGAACTGAGTGGAAACTTTGCTATGAAGCAACAGAGCAGTATTACAACAAGCAAGTTACGCTGCCCTGCTCGTCTGTGAATAAAGCAAACATGGCTGCTGAAAGTCGGATTTGCATGAGTAATGACGGGCTCAGGCTACTAAAGGCCACACTTCACACTCACACTAACGATAATGGTGCCTTTTTAAAAGATCAGAAATAAGAAAACCTCCTCGCTGAGGCGGAGAAAACATGGGACACAAGGAGGGTTATGGTGACTGAGGCTATAATCAATACAATTATTGCATTATTAATGAAAAAGACAACAATAAAACATCAACATGCACGACTGCTTTACGTGCAGGAAAGACCAACATGTCAGATAATTATTTGGTCTGACTTTGGAAGTCAAGTTGACGGTTTGCTTCCTTTTGTTTGCATTGTTGGTTTTGTTTTGTGTGATCAACACAAATATTTCCCTAAAAACACATTAAAAAGGGAAACAGAAGTTAAAGTTCACTTAATAATCCAACTGATTTTAAAAGACACTTTAAAATTCTGATTATAAGATTTTAAACTTTTTAAAAGACTTTTACTCAAAAACTCAAAGAACTGGGGCTACTTGGAGACAGGTGTGTTTACCTGTCTCCTACAGGCACAAAACAACAAATAAACAAACAACAACAACAGTCACATTTGTCAAATATCCATGGTTCTTCAGATGCAGTGGAAACACAACTAGTATGAAGTGAAGGGACGTCTTCATATCCTGACGTAGCACAGGTGAGTCTCTGGGACTATTTGGTCAAAAGGGCCAAATGACTAGCATCACACACACACACACACACACACACACACACACACAGTGTCAAAATGTGAAAAAGGTCGTAGTGCTCTTTGTTGATCAACATCCGCGCACTAGTTTCTTGTCTCACCAACATCTTAGTGCACAAACTAAACACCACGACTGCCTGAGGACGTGGAAATCACAAGACCAGCACCCGGAGAGAGTTGAAATGTCCACAAACAACGTCTTATTAGACACCGTCAAATTCACTCCACCTCAAACTCGAGACTAACCTTCGACTGACTGCAGCGATCTTTGCAAAACAGCAAGTGCTAACGTCAGGATCTGTAGGCTGGTCTGCAGCGGGAGGCTACTACTCAGCAGAATAGACTTAAAGCTTCACACACAGGTTTACAACTGGTCCTGTAAATCACCATCAATCTGTTTCAATCTACGCTGTACCCTTAGTTAGCACTTCTTTACTAGATATGATCATCCGTCCGTAGCTGTGATTAAACCTCTTCTTGATCCAGGGGTTTTATCAAATTATAGACTTCTATCTGCCCTTTTCTCTCTAAGATCCTTGTCGTCAGTCGTCACTTTCTACACCACAATAATCAGTCGGAGGACTTTCAGGCTGCTTCATACAGAGACAGAGCTGGGGAAAGTTACAAATGACCTTCAATTAAACATATGGTGATAACACAAGGCACATGTTTTCTGTTTCAATAAAACCTGTCTGTTGACAATAAAATACAACTGGAATGCAGTTCTCAGGTGTCTCATGATCGTGGTGTCAAGTAACCAGTCCACCACTTATACAGCCCCTTCCTTTAGGCAATAATATCATGAAGCACTGCATACATTCTTGTTACAATGCAGATGACACCCACTTATATTGATCACATCAAGCCAGATGAAAACAAATAGCTAAACTTCAAGCATAAAACCCTGGAGGAGCTGCAATCTTCTGATGTTAACCTCAGACCAAACTGAAGTCAATGTGTGTCTGAAACCCTTTCTACAGATAAAGTTTGTCTAGATGTCATCGCCCTGGCCTCCAGCCGCACTGACAGGGATCTTACGGTTATCTTCTGATCAGGATATGTCCTTTCACATGAAGCGAACTTCAAGGACTGCCTTTATCTCATTTACATAACATTGCAAAAAATCAGGCACATCCTGTCTCAAGGATGCAGAAAAACTAGTCGGCGAACGAGGCGGATCATGTTGAACAGCTCCTGCTCTCTATGATGCACTGAGCTCCTCCCTCCCCAACTGTCTGCATCACATTTTTATATAAATTAAAGACATAATATACACGTAATAAGGCAAACACAGGATTCTCTCGCTGTGCTGTGCTGTGCTGTGCTGTGCTGTGCTGTGCTGTGCTGTGCTGTGCTGCTGGGTGGAAGACTGTGTGTTTCTGCCCTTTTAATTCCTAAAGTGCTTGAGGAGGAAGATGCATCACAAAAGCAGAAGGATGGGCTGGTGTCTGCTGTAATGTAGAAACAAGCCGCAGCATCTGCCTTCCTGTGGACAAACTATCGTTTCTCCAGGACTGGAAATAAAATTGTTTATATTCACTTGTTTTGTTATCAGGTGTGTGTGTGTGTGTGTGTGTGTGTGTGTGTGTGTGTGTGTGTGTGTGTATATATATATAAGGCTCATATAACTCATTTTCCATATTTGTTCACTTACCAATATGAATAACGACAAAAACAATTATAAAAACAAGCAAAAGTTAGCTTCCTTTATCTTTCCTGCTACAACAACCAAGTGTATTGTATTCAAATGATGAACTAATGATTCATTCATTAGTTTTGGTACAATTGAAACATTCACATTTATAAATGTGAAAAAACAGGAAGAATGAAGTCTTTCAATAAACTAAACAGGATACTGATATATATTTAAACAGACTGGGTCTTAGTGCAGCACTCCCCCCCCCCTCCCCCCCCACATGATCAGCATGAAAGGGCAGTTAATGCAGCAATTACGTCCTCGGAGGGAGACGTCTGTCAAGGAGAGCAGATAAACTATTTATCCAAAGAGTCGTACGACTGACTGTATCATTCAGACTATAAATATATAATTCTGATTCTATACATTTTATTTGCTGAGGGTGGGTCAGAGACCTGGATAATGCTCTATAACATCAACATACAGTTATACCAAAACTAGAATGGCTGATGTATCTACACTCTACTTCACATTTTTGAACATACAATCAAATGTATGAATAATAACATTAGAAGAAGATAATTGGGTTTTTCTCGGTGCTACCTAGCAGCAAAGGAGAGTAGTGCTTAATTGGTATCTTCGCTTCATCTTCAGGGATTACGGTGATTTTCAGCTCACAGCACTGGCTGTGGAGATGTTTGCTGCTGTTTGCTGCTGCGGTGTCGGTGTCCTGCAGTGCACACCACATTAAGAGGCTTTGTCTCTGCTGTGAGTCACATCTAGATGGTGATGGAGGCGGCGAGAGAAGACAAACAGGCAGGGGAACATTCCCACTGTTTGCTGCAGCAGTAAAAGGTGATAGGAGGTGACTTTAATCTGACATTACGTCTCTCTGCCTGAGATAAGAGCTGCTGGTGACACAGGTGTTTCTTTGAAAATCCACCTGAGGGGCTTCACACAGTCTCCTGCACATCCTTTGCTGTGTTTGGTTTTTACTTTGGCTGCTAAATGACAAGTCACAAGTCGTCCCACTAACTGTATCACACCAGATGAACTCGGCTGTAACTAGTGCTGCCTGCTGATACGTTAGGAAGAGACGAGGAAGGAGTTTCATCTCAACTGAGAAGCTGTGTGTTCATGAAATCTCCACTGACAACTTAACAAGTGCGAAATGTTATGCTAACGTTTGTTTGCTAACATTAGGACAAAACAGTCTAGCACTTGAGCTAGCTCGTCAAATTAAAACTAAATCAACCTCGGCCAAGTATTATTCTTTTTTAAATGAGGACAGTGTAATTAAATGACATTAAAGTATATATGGGGCACTGTTTGTCCTTAACGACACCGCTGACAGCTCCAACTCTTGACAGGGCGTCAGTTTTTGTCAGTTAGCATTAGCGGCTGGGCCAAAAAACATTAAAAACAATAAACTAGCATAGTTAGCAACCTTTCTTGTACACAAAGAGGGCAAAGAAAACACCCAACAGGAGAGCACAGTGGTAAAAACGTGCTGTCGTCTTACCTCGGCGGGGTGTGCAGGGAGGGTGAACGTTTAACCAAAGTCCAGAAAGGTTAGCCTCGGCTTCTCACCAGGACCGGAAGTCTCCGGGGGCTGGGGGCGTGGCTAGATGACTGACGGGCACGGTCCGCAGCCAATCAGGTGTGGCGCATGGAACGCTTGACCAATAACGACACACGTTGGCTGGTCAAGGAGGAAGAGAAAGTGCATCAAACTGCCATATTAGGCCAGGCAGCTTTATTTTTACAGCACGTTTCAAAGTGCTTTACACAGGCACAGAACTACATTAGAAACACATAATCACAATTGTAAAATTAAATAATAAAATTATCAAATAAAATGAAGTTTTAAGATACAAAATTAAAATGACATAAAATACAGTTAGAGTGCAGTAAAAAGATATAAGTTGCCAGTGCAAAATAGGAAATAAAGGAGCAAATAATGAAATAAAAATGACATATTACCAGTGTTACTTGAAATGTTTTCGTTTTCTTGCTGTGTAATCTGAGCCACAATATGATACTGCCTTTGTTATTTATTTCATTGATAATTTATTTTATTGGCTTTCAAGTGCTTGAGTACTTAATTTTGTACATTACACTACAGTTTCTGTTCTTATATATATATTTGATATATAGTATGTTATTAATTACTGAATCAGGGTTAAATTTGAACAGTAAATATACGTTTATGCCATACAATCACATATCTCAGTTATAATTCTTTCATCTCACTAGTATTTTGAAGCTATTTAGATTTAGTGATGATATTGGAAATTTGTGGGGCCAACATAAAGTCAGACAGAGAGATTCACTACGTGTCCAAATAACCTGCTAACTGGTTTTATATTCTAGACGTCCCCTTGGTATCTCTCAAAGTAGACTAACTGAACGTGATAAGCATGACTGGAATGTATTTCTCTGCACTGGATGTCTTCCTGAATATTTCATGTCAGCAGCAGTGATGGAGAGAGCAGGCAACCTTCAAAGCATCTTTATAACCTCACTGTGGTCCACGTCTGCTTGTCTGAAGAGAAAATACACAAATACATAGCTCACATGCTACAGGACTCCAAGATTCACTCATTCATTACACCAACTGTGCGTGCACACTCTGACTTGCATGTCTGAACACATCAAGAGGTCATGTTTTATGTTGTGTGGTTGATCATGAACCACAAGTAATTCTTAGGCGGCTCTTTAAGTGTGCACAGAGAAACCGTTAGCTTCTGCAGCTCTTGTGGTAAACTGTTTGACCTTGTTTGGATATGTGGTGTTCATTTCAAGCCCTGTTTATGAGACATCAGCTCGACCAGTTTGTATTATTCTCTCTCATCAATAATGCAGCCTGTCAGTCACTGATATGTGTCAGCAGCTGGCTGCCTGCTTCCAGAGTAACATTAGAGATATGGTTTAAAGTGACAGGATCTCCAACACACTGCAGTCTTTCTGAGGACGTGTTCTTGTATTTGTGAGTTACTAAATACGTCTTAATTGTGTTGATTTGTCATGCTGGTCCCTTTTGTTCCTCATTTCATCTTTTGACATGAAGCAATAGTTAATCTATTTCAGTTTGTTGTTCTAAACACTGGTTGCTCACCCATAGCTGCGTAGTTCCAGCTGAGCAGTGATTGTCATCTGGAATGATGATTGCAGATCATCTCATGGTGTTCGACAGTTTATCTCAATGACGCACAACGAGGGCAAAGCAGACAACAACATCTTCTTAATCTTGATTTATTCCTGTGGGTGGTGTCTACGTGTGGAGTGATGTTAGTGTCTTTTCCCACCAGTAACAGAACAACCATGATGGTGTGATGAGAAGAAAAGAAACCAGAGAATGGCATGAGGGGGGGGCAGGCAGAGAACAGTGGAGCAGAGGGGAAAATGGTCCACATTCAGACTCTCAGCGGAGCACAGAGGCCTGCTTGTGTTCAACCACACACACAAAGACACAGCCATGCACTGTACATACGGATGCTTACGTAAGAATACATAATGCACAAACATGCACACTAGGAATGTGTTCTTGATGATGCTGTGCATGGAAAACAATATCATCCTGCATCGTCCGGGGGAACCAGGCAGTTAAACATACCAGTTTCTCATCATCTCTCAACATCAATGTCTGCACCGCATTGATCTTTATCATAGAAATATACCAGCAAATACACTTCTTCTTCCTCATGTGTTCTGTTCTCCTGCTCATAATGTCGCCCTCTGGAGGCCCGTGCTGCCCTCTGTTGGACAAGTTCTGCAGGTTCATCTGCAGGCCCCTCTGCAGGACCAGGTCTGCAGGACCAGGTCTGCAGGCCCCTCTGGAGGCCCCTCTGCAGGACCAGGTCTGCAGGCCCCTCTGCTCGCCACTAGATGGAGCTAGAAGATGGATAAACGTTGTGTCAACTGAACTGAACGTGGTTAACTGGTATTTTATTCCTGTAATCATCCTGACATCTCTTATTTACTGGTTGTGACACAAAAAGGTCACAAAACACTTTAATCTGAATTTTGGTGAAAGGAATGTGCAGGTATTTAAAGGCACACACACACACACACACACACACACACTAAGATAGCATAATGGAATTAAAAGCTGTACAGTACACATCATAGAACCATAATGGAAATATAATTTATAGATAAACAGGATCAATTATAAGTGACATTTCTAGAATTTCAGAATTTAGGATATTTGACTCCAGATAAAAGTAACATTACTTTGCAGATTGTTTACTTTACTACAAGTGAAAATACTGCGTAGTTCAGTTAAAATGTACTAAATGTCTCTGTGTTACAGTACAAGGGACAGAGGGAGGGTGAAAATATGGTACATGATGACGACGATGTCGACATATCAAGGCTACAAAATAAAGTGCATTTGTGTCAGCGTGTACATCTCTTATGTCTGAGCCTACAATATGTTCCTGTTCTACAGACGGCACTTTGCAGTGATTATGAGTTCTAAACATACATCCTCCGTCCTGAGTGAAGGGTTACTGGAGTTCACCAGACAAGACGACAAAAGACTTAGACTTAAAGCAACATGAAGTTTCTGTTTCATTGAGCTGCTCAGCGAGGCTCATGAACACAGATCAGGTCTGTGCAGCCGCTGCCTTTCTGAACATTTCATCTACGGCTGATTCTCCATCAGCTTGTGGTGATCTTGCAGTCTGAGTCTCTTCCTTTTTACCAAACGTGGAATCTTTCCTCCAGATGTCACGAAACAGTGGGAGGAGGACACTGGCAGCCACTTCTGGATCAGAGTTCTGCATCTAAGCACCCGGGGACTTCCCTTTTTAATGAATCATCGACTTCCACGACTCGTCTCCTTGTTCTAGACTGTTCCTTGATGTTTGCCTCTCTCACAGGTGTTGTTGTCTGCAGCTGGTGGGCAGGTGTGTGTTCAGCGACGGACTGGAGGATGTGTAGGTGTTCTTCTTTGGGTGGGCACATATTTGTTGTATTGGCCAGCTGTTGGGTGGGAAGGCTGCCTGTTGAATCTGGCCTTTCTCACCCTGCTGTTAAAGTCTTCTCTGCACCCTTGAGAACAACGACAACCCCCTCATCACGTTGGACCGTTAACGTCTCAGTGGCAGTAAAGCAGTTAATATGAAAAGAGCTACATATAGAACCTTTTAACGCCGGCAGAGAATAGATTGGTCCATAACTTTGGTTAATGGAGAGTAATAACACCTGGTGGAGGATTATTGCAGTCTGCTGACTGTGTGTGTGTGTGTGTGTCTTAAATACTGTACCAAGTTCATGCAGCTAGTCAAAGTTGTGATGCTCATCGTGATTAGCATGCTGTCAACATCAGCCTGTGCTAACGTTGCTGTGTGTTTGATGCGTCTGTGTGCAGC
Source organism: Nannoperca obscura (assembly GCA_036024295.1). Taxonomy (NCBI): domain Eukaryota; kingdom Metazoa; phylum Chordata; class Actinopteri; order Centrarchiformes; family Percichthyidae; genus Nannoperca; species Nannoperca obscura. Next base: position 13,539 of record JAVQJL010091763.1, read on the forward strand.
TTCTGATGGATTCGCCTGAGTGCACAGATCAGGTGTGATGTCCAGGCCGCAGTGTTTCCTCTGGACGAGGATGCACTCGTACAGGAAGTAGCGTTCTGAGGACCCTGTGATGGGATGTGGTCTCCTGATGTCTCCTCCCTTTGAAGGTTGTTGAACAGGAGATTTCAGGAGGAAGTTGCACTGTTAGTCTCGTCTGTTTTCCTTTGAAGCCTCGTGAAGCCGTCCATCATGTTCTGTTTCTGATGTGCAAAGCTTTAAAGGCCGCCTGCATGGTCCCTTGCATACGGTGGCCCTGAAGGACATTTCAGGCTCATTGGTGATGATGCAGGTCCAATCCAAGGCACAGATGTGGACACACACACATAAATATTGTTTGGTCAAGCTGCTTTTTATTACCTCAGGACTTCCAGTGTTAACATATATAAATGTGTAGACAAGAATCCCGTAAACTGTTCCCAGTTTTGTCTCCTGACAGATCTGGGGGTGAAGGACCTGCACAATAAGGTCACCGGGTTTCCTCTGGTGAGAGCAAAACAGTAATAAATATAAAAATATAGCATGCAAACAATAGAAAATAAAATATAAATATACAAAAACATGTCACTTCTGGAGAAAAGACGGATCAATAGATTAGAGGGCAGGTGATATGCTGCATGTGTGTTTTCTCTAAACACGTCGTGTCAGGCTGCGTCAGAAAGTGTGTCTTCATGTTGTCCTGGGGTTGCACACACACACACACACACACACACACACACACACACACTCTGGTAACCTGAGACTACTGTTGCCATGCTCACCTGGAGCCCCTGTGGAGTCAGGTGATGCTGTGACCTCTCATAACAGAACGGAGCTGAATTAATGATGATGTGTTGATGTTTGCACGCAGACATGATGATAACCACCAGAAAGTATGTTGATGGCAAATAATATCTTTAAATACCACCTTAAATAATGACATAATACATGTTATAATCAGTAGACTTGTGGTCCAGATGTTTTTGAGATCTTTTAATGTGGCAGAATAACATTATTCTTTAATATAACACAGTGTTATAATGTTTACTGTGCTGGCGTGTTATTAGTGGTGTTTGTCCTGTGTGTGTGTGTGTGTGTGTGTGTGTGTGTGTGTGTGTGTGTGTGAATGAAGGGCAACAGAACCTTTCTTTCAGACTCTCAGGGGCCCCGAGCTGCAGATTGTGAGCTGATCCGCATGGAACTGTTAATATCTGACCATGAGAGCAGCTAGACGGGGGGGGGGGTCTAATCAATCAGTCCGCGGGGGAGTGGTCTCCGGCTGCCCTTTGTTCACTGACCTGTACATAAAGATCTCCATGAAGTGTGTTTTTAATGCACAGTTCAGCATCAAATGATGCAGCTTTGTCTTTTCAACAAAGGCACAGTTCTGCTCAGTGTGCACGCGCATGCATCATGTTCTTCTTCCTGCCGCTGGTGTCCCTCTAACAGCCCGCAATGGTGGCGACAGAGAGCTCTCTCTCTCCTCTCCGGGGCTTCATCCAGTCTTTCTAGAGAGGGGGGGGGGTTAGACCAGACCCAGCACGCTGCCAGCTCCTCCGTGCTGGACCCGGTGAGTTAGTGCCACCCTGCAGAGAGGAGCGGAGGCCGGGCTGATCTGCAGCTCTGTGCTCGGCGTGTGGACTCCTGCTTCCTGCTTCTCCGTCTTGTTGCGCCCCGGGAGCTGCTCTTTGTGGCTGCCCGTCCTTTTGTGCAGCTCTGCGCTTGTTTGTTCGCCCTCCCGGTTCCCCCAGAATAGGAGGTTTGATTTCAGCGTCTCCGGTCTCGGCCTAAACGGAATGAATGACTAAAACAAAGGAGGTTGATGTCCATAACTCCCAGTCGCACCTCTCCCTCGCCTCGCCCAAGAAACGGAGACTCCATCTCCGGCACAAGATGGAAAGCGCAGGCGGCACGGAGGGCTCGGACAGCGGGCAGCAGCAGCGGAACCCTCGGCCCGAAGCCCCGGAGCTCTCCGAGAAGAAGACGACGCACCGGGCTCCGTCCCCGGCCAGACAGAAGGACGCACCCGGGTGGGCGCTCACGAAGATCCGCGGAGGGATCGGGACCCCGACTCTGAGCGTCAAGCCGGGACACATCCACCTGGGCAGCCGCGTTTCCAGACGCAGCCCCGCGGGGAGTCTCGCAGGAAAAGACGGTAAAACGGAGAAACCTGCGGGCAAATCCGCCATGTCCAAGACCCCGAGGGCCAGGAGCACCGCGGGGCGGAGGAAGATGTCGGACGCCAGCACGGGAGCCGACGACTCGTCCAGGGACTCCGGCTGCGCCACTGGGAAGCTCTCCCCGACCGACAGCAGCTCCGAGCTGTCGGACTGCGCCTCTGAGGAAAACAAGCGTCCCGCGGAGGCTCTGGGCCGGGGCTGCGGGCCGGACGGAGCCAGCTGTGGGGAGAAGGACCGGCTCTCGCTGGGCGCGGAGGCCGTGGAAGGGAGCGTGTCCCCCGGCGAGGAGCGCTCGGTCACCTCGGTGGACAGCAGGGTGCCGGCCAGCACGTCCCTGGCTTTCTCAGACCTCACAGAGGAGTTCATGGACGGCATGCATGAAGAGTTTGTCCGGGAAATAGAAGAGCTGAGATCTGAGAACGATTACCTCAAAGTAAGTTTAAATACAAGTGGTTCTGCAGCACGACAGCGTCAACACGGGGCACTTCATAATGACTTCCGTTGTCCTTTATTGTCATGTACGATGCAAGAATCCCGGTGTGTTATTATCCAGTCATTCACATGTTCAGTAGGACCTGTGTGTGTGTGTGTGGTGATAGCAGCACGAGACCACAACATGCAGGTGTCATGTGAAACACCTGCAGAGGAAATGTGAAATACTGCAAAGAGTTGTAAATAATGTGGAGGTCAGCTGTGCTTCCTGTCGCTCACCTGATGAGGGAGGAGCTTTGTCTGTGAAGCCTCGTCGCCAGGTGTCTGGCTTGGTTTAACAAGGAGTTTGAGGCTGTTTTTATTTGTACAGCACTTCAGAGTGTTGCACAAGCTAAAGATGCAGGCGGGAAGTTCAAAGGTACAAGAACACAGAAAATACTTTTAGATGCACATCAAATGATCTAAAACACCACCAGCTCCTGCAGGGACGTGTGCTATATATGTGCATCCTTGAGGTGATTGATTAGGGGACGCATCAGTTGCATTATCATGTCCTGAAGAGCTCACTGGCAGTTACCAGACAAGTGGGTGATTGTCACAGATTGATTGGGGGGGGTGATTGATCAACAACACTTTCTTAAACAGGAGAAGCAGCTCATTTTAATGTTCATGTTGTGTCTGATGTTGTTCTTCTCAAGAACAAAACTCTGCTCAACAAGTTTTATTTGATACAAACGTGCAACAGGAAGCGTTTGGATTCAGTTTGTATTTGAAATCCTGAGCTCCTCCTGATGGGATGTTTGTGGTTGGTTGGTGATCAGTTGGTCACTGACACTTATTAAGAAACACACATTAGACTTTTATCCACTAGGATAAGATGAGATAAACCTGTATTAGTCACATTTTAATGCATACAGCAGCGAGAGTGGAGAGTGCAAAACAACAGTAGTAGATGTAAAATATTAAAAATAAAAATATAGCATGCAAAAGTGCTTTTTTACAACACGAAATAAAAAAGAACTAAAACAATAAATATATAAAACACAGTGGATTTAGTGAATGAAGGAGGCGCTATTACACAAGCAACCCCCCCCCACACACACACACACACCTGTCAGGTTGAACTTTATCCCAGACTCCTGCAGTCACACCTGGGTCGCCCCCTGGTGGCTGGCTGCAGTAGCAGCTCATAAGCCCCGCCCCCCTCCATGTTGGCGGATGGGACAAACTGAAAAATCAAAGGACACGTCAAATAAAATGCATGTCAGGTGGTTCCCATCACGCTGGTGTTTGTTTTTTTGTTATTCGAAGCTATATAAAGGGGGGGGGGGGGGGGTGACTTCATGATTGACGGATGTTATTGGTTAAGGAGGTTATGTGGGCGGGACCTCAAAATCTTGCACCAAATATAAACACCACAGGAAAATA
>JAVQJL010091769.1:0-11000 GCA_036024295.1 Nannoperca obscura
TGGGGAAAACATCAGGATTGAGGAGTGGATGTGTGTTTATGTGTGTGTACTAAAGTTGTTTGTGTGTGTGTGAGAGAGAGAGAGAGAGAGAGAGAGAGAGAGAGAGAGAGAGAGAGAGAAGTTAGAAATATCGTCCAATAATCATTCATCATTCGGGTAAAGTTACAAAAGCAACATAATTTATGAGTACAGTCACCAACATTGTGCAGAAATACATGAAGTGCATCACAGTTGCTCTTCAGCAGGAACAAGGAAGTGTAAAAAGTTCACATCAAACTATCCAAAACTGTCATTTCGTTGCATATTGATGGTCATTATCTCTTTTTTTTAAGGCAATGTTGTTCTGATTCATGTCGTTTTGAAACATTTTGTTCACTTCACACAAACTGATTTTCCTTCCAAGTCCTCGACTTTCAGCCGCGGTGAGATTTACAACAATGCAACATAAACAAACTTTAAATGTATGGAGATTCACACAAAACATAAACACTGTTGAATTCTACATTTTTGTTAATATAATATATTATCCACATTCAAATTGACGGACTTATCATAAATAAGCTTAAATAAATACAATAATAATTTACATTCACCTCGTTACCACACTATTTACTGCAAATACAAATGCATTTCGTTTTTTATGTTTTTTTGTTCCCCCACAACTTCCTGTATTTATAGGACCAATTCAGATGACATCACCACCGGGTCTCCTGAACACATGCACGTCTCCAAACTGTTTTTTCTTTTTTCTTTTTTATAATTGATTTTGTGTAATTGTCATCATTTTAATTAGATAATAGATGATGAGAAACGCCCTGTGAGAGGAACTATACATATATCCTTTTTTTATACGTAAGATTGCATTTGGCTGCCTTGCATAGCTCAGTTGACCTTTATTGCTAACTGACTGAATCTCTGAACTCCAATCATGTCTCAGCAAACTTCCCCATGAAGTGAAACGTCTTTAGGTTCTTCTTCCCTGGCTGTTATTTAGCTGATTTTATTTCGCCACGAAAATTATTTTATTGACTGCTGTGAACGTAATGAAATAGCCAGAAAAAAAATCGAATGAATTGTCCACTCTGTCAGCTTTATCTAACCCACATCATGACATCACTGACAAAGCAATGCAGTGCAGTGTGACTGTAAACAGTTTGCTCGCACGAGTTAGTCTACATTTGTTGTTTTCCACTGGAACGAAGCCACTGAAATCTCAATTTTCTTTGAATGGATCAGAAAAACAGCCTTCAGACTGAAGTCATTTCATTTGTTTCCAAAGCAAAACGCGTTCTTGTGGTGTCCTTTTTTTTCTTCCTGCCTTATCTTTATACAAAAAGTCCGGATCAAGAATAGAGAACAAGCAAAATCATATATGTAATTTGCAGACTTTAAACGTGTTTCTTCGAAAAACAAGAGTGAACATTTTACACAAAATTACTGTTTTTTTTAATGGGCATGTTTGCGGTGCACCAGCGTGTCTGGAGTCCATTTTGTTCCACTCTGGACATCTGTGGGGGGAAATTGCAATGTTTCTGAAACTTGAACTGTGTCCAGCTGATTGATTAATTGTGGAAAGAGCCATTAACTTCCCCTTGTGCTTGGAAGGACTGCCTGCGGACGTGCAGATCGTAGGGGAAACGGGCCTCGGGGGAGACTCGGTACATGGAGTTGTGCGCAAGAGCCGTGCGCCCTGGCGCACTGCAGTAGCGCATGCCATAGTGGCTGCTTTTGCTGTAGTCTGGCGGATCGTCGTGTTTTAGGGAGAAAATCCCGTTAAAGTTCATGGGGGGGCTCAGCTGGCCGTCGAAATGCGGGCTTCCGCCCTCTGGGGACGGGTTCTCGTAGTAGGGCTCGTAGGCGCCGCTGTAGCTGTAGTGTCTGAACGGCTTGGCGTTGCCCTCCAAGCTGCTCCCGCTGTGGCCGGGGGGCGTGTTCACGTCCGAGCCGGGGTACGAGTACATGGCGTCGTAGGGCGATCTGCCAGAGAACACGACCTCCCCGTTGTGGTCTGTGAGGAAATTCCTCGCGTTCAGCTGCAAACAACCGGCCACCAAGTTGGTTGTGGGCTGAGATAATCCTTTGCACAAAGTCTGCACGAAGGCGAGGAGGTCCGGTCTCTTCCCGGCGCTCAGGGTCTCTGACAGGGCCCAGATGTAATTCTTAGCCAGTCTAAGGGTCTCGATCTTGGACAGTTTTTGTGTTTTGGAGTAGCACGGCACAACTTTGCGCAGGCTCTCCAGCGCGTCGTTCAAGCCGTGCATCCGACTGCGCTCTCGGGCGTTGGCTTCGTGGCGCCGCACTTTGGACCTGTCGTTTGGGTCCTTGCCGAGTTTCTTTTTCCGGGGCCCCCGCTTTTTCGGAAGCCCGTCCTCGTCCTGGTCACCCTCTCTTTCGTCCTCCTCTCGGTCGGAGATGTCGTCCTCGGCCTCCCTCATGTCTGAGTTGGACCTGTCCGGGTTGTGTTGTCGCTCCTGCTTCAGGCTCTCAGGTAAGCTTTCACGGGGATAATTGGCACCAAACCGCGGCTCACACATCAAATGAGATTCCTCGAATGGCAGTGTCAACATATTACCTGTAAAAAAAAACTAAAAAAAAACAAAGCAGAAACATAAAATATAAAGTATATGTAACGTTATACATCAATATAACTACAACGTCCTTGGAGGTTGCCTGTTAATTACCTTGTGAATTGGTCCTCCCAAGAGGCGGAAGAACAATTTGGCAAGCGAGGCCAATGTCACAGCTTGCTACCTTTTCAAAGACACTCAACTTCATTGTCTTTGGACTTGAGCCTGTTTTGTGCTGCGCTTTTTAAAAAAAAATCACTCTGCGCACATTTAAGGCGACACAATCCAAACTGTTAAAGTCATCACATGCAAGATTAACACTCCAATACTAACCTCTGGTCAGTGCGCGCCGCGCATGTTCCCAAATATCTCCTCTGAATCTTCGCTGCAGCTTCTTCTTCTTCTTCTTCTTCTCGCAAACCACGAATTCGAGGGGAAAAAGCTTCAACCTGCGCACCCTCTGTTCTCTGCTGCGCTCTGCTCCTCCTTTCCCTCTTCTCTCTCTCTCTCTCTCTCTCTCTCTCTCCCTCTCTCTCTCTCCCTCTCTCTCTCTTTGAGGAATGACACTCATGCCAACAGCGGGTACCCATGCCATCTGCCGCTGACGTCTTGTGGCAGCCGAGACCACGTGTTCGGCGTCCCGCGGGACCTCCATTCCGTACCGATCATCTGGCAGCTCCGGTAATGGGCACCGGGAGGCCCGCGTTTACCGTCAAAAACACAGACCGGAGAGGGATAACAACTAATATCTGCATCTCACCGTGTAAGAAAGATGAATTAATGTCTTTTTGTCTGGGAAAAATAAATAAATAGGGGTGTGCGAGTCTGCAGGCCTCAACAGGTGAGACAGACAGATTTCACATTAGAATAAAAGAACTCTGAGGTGTATTTATTCAAGTATTTGCACATAAAACTCTGATAAATATATTTGCCAGACATACACAGTTAAATACACACATTATACATTATACACACAGTATAAGACCCAGGAAGGTGGAACACCTGATTCTTGTGCAAAGACTTAATCCAAGGTAATTCAATTACATTAAATTAAACCAATTATAAATGGATTTCCGAGAGCAAGCAGCAAATAAGGAAAACTAAAGACATGTAGGGACCAAGAGGATTTCAATTATACAAAGATATACTGTCTGTGAACCCTAATGTTCTATTTGGGGTCCTAGAGACCCTGGGCCCTCTTAAACAGCTCCAAAACCACACCTAACGCGGTCTGATCTTCTCAGTACTCTACGACTTTCACACATTTTAGAACAATTGCTCACAAACATGATTTAGAACTGAGGACATGTTTCAGAAAAATGTCCCAGAGACCTCAGCTGTAAAAAAAAAAGGGGGGGGGGGAGGGTTAAATACAATGGATTTCTGTTAGCTTACTTTCATGCAGCACTAAACCTCCCCAAATCCCAGATAAGTAACTCAAGAGTTTAAACAGGGACCCCAAACACAAGTAATGGCACTATGTAGTGTACAGTAGGATATGATGGCATATATTTATTCATACCGTTTTTGTTTTTTTTTTCTGCCAAGAAGAATGACAGTCAGCAAATATCCATAAACAAAATGCTTATGTTCAAGTAATGTTTTTCTAATCTTAAGTCCTTGTTTTAACCCAAACTATGATCGTCTCCTAACCCAAACCTTCAAGACTTTTGGTTAGTTCTTAAACCCAGCCAAACCTTCACCAAAGTGTTAAGAAAATACATTTGTAACATCTTAGACAAATGCTGCCGTCCTCAGACCAGAAAACACTTCTATGTGTCGTTCTGGAGGTGGTTACAGACGACGTATGCTGTTGTTTAATTTGAAGGACTTGTTTGGTTTTAATAAAGTCAGGAGAAAATAAAGAAAAAGGTTGATTTTGCATCTGTTATTATTACACAGAGTACAGCTGTTGGGTTTTTTGGGAACTCAAACAATAAAGAAGTAAAGCCAATCTCAACAAAACACAAGCGTTGATAGACTATGTGGTATATTATATAACATATGTCCTGCAACTAATGATTCTTAATGATGATTATGGAGTAATCTGCAGACCATTTTCTTGATTAATGGATTAAATGTTTGGGCTACAAAATGTCCGAAGATCACGAAAAGTGTCACATCAAATGTCTTGTTTGGTCCAAAGGGACAGTCCCAGACATATTCGGTTTAAAACAAAAAAATCGGCGCCTGGAGAATCTGCAACCAGATGCGTTTTGGTAGTTTTGATCGATTATCAGAATAGCTGCATAATAGTGAACGTCCTGCCGATCTTCTAATCGGTTAATCGACTAATCGTCGCGGTTCTTCATAAACTAGGTTAAGAAATTCCAGCAGGCACCTCACATGCAGAGGATGGTGCGGGCGTACCAGGGGGTAGACATTAAGTACACCCCATGGAAAAGGCCCAGTGGCACGCAGCCAAATCCACACGGGGGCACAGCTGGCACTCGATATGGGTATATGCACTCCACAGTTATGTGGAACGCACACACACAAGCGCACACACAAACGTACGCCTGCGAATGACCTTGTTGCAAGGGGAATCAATTAAAGCGACTTCTCCATCTCTCTATATTGGACATTACAAGACATCGATCAGCAGTATATGGGCCCGGCAGCGGGCTGATTACACCTGGGGGTGACTTCAGACCACAAAAGTAGCGGCAGTGACAGCACGTACGCACACTGGTGACTGTGCATACGCTTAACCCGATGTGTGTGAGACGGAGCACCAAACGTGTGGTCACAGAGTGTGTGTAGACAAACACACACTGTACATGTGCTCACACACACACGCACGAAAAATAATAATAATAAAAATTTAAAAAAAGACATAGTTCTTTTATATCTGCCTTTCCCCCCCAAAAAAAGATGCCTCAGCTGGTCTGCTGATCGTTCTGGTCCATCACACACACACACACACACACACACACACACACACCACACCACACCAGCATCTGATGAGTCAAACTCCCCATCTCAGACTAATCAGTTGACTGCACTAATTGCAAATGCAAATATGCAAATTTATATTAATTAATTACTCCACTAATTAGTTCTCTTGTCTTTTCAGGTAATAAATCATGGTGTGGTTGAGAGAGAAAGAAAGAGAGAGAGACAGAGACACGGCAAGTGATCTTTTGTCTGCTGGAAGTCCTTGTTTCTGATCTGAATCTGATGCTGTGAAGTGTTTGGGATGGTTTCCATTAAAACTGTCCTCCACTGAGACTCTTTAAGGTTTTATTTTTGGTGTTTTTTTCACAACAATTCAAACCTAGTTAATTATTTCAATTGATATTTTATGTGTCACACTTCGAGGGTGGAAGCATTGTAATTTGAGAGGTATAACAAATAGCAGAGGTTGGTAAATCAGGGTGTCTCGCTGACAGTTCTTGCCTGTCAGCTCTTTTAATTATCACATTATCAGCTTTTATAGGCACGGTGCGTGGTGCAGAGCTGCAAATGAAGGCGCCACTGATCGCACGCTGAGTTACAAGCGTTTCTCAATTGATGTCAGCAGTTAAAGGGAGTTCGTGTCTGGATGATGAGTGCGAGGTGAAGTGGTTGAGGATGTAGTAATGGCGTGGGTAATTACAACACGATTCTGTCCAGAGTCTCATTCGCTGCATGGCTTTAGAGTTCCTTCTTACAGGTCATTCCTTTAGTGAAACCCTGAGAGGCAGAGACACACTCCAACGCTTTTTCAAATCCTGTCACTGACTCTGTAATGAGCCTCGTGCTGCAAATTTTCAGTTTCTCAACAATCTAACAGCTCGTTCTGTTTATTTTGCATTACTTTACACTCAGGGGCCCGTACACATAACTGAAGCCAACACACAAATGCCAAATAAGGAAGATATTAAGCTTGCCCCAAATACAAGTGCAAGTATTTTATCTTGAGTACTTGTTGATACCTTACGATTCTTGTTCTCACACCATAAACTTGTTGTTGGCACATTTGTTGTCTTTTTTTAAAAAAAATGCACCCAAATGTCCAACATTTAGCATCTCCTAGAAATTCCATTCACATTCTGCTAATTCGTGGTTTTTAATTTAAATAAATAAAAAAACCCACTGTTGGTGTCTGAATTATTGCAACATTTCCTTTAGTGAAGTACATTCTATGTTGTTGTACTGTATGGATAGTGTATCGATTGTGGACATTAAACAACACTTTTTCAGGCAACAGAACTCTTCGGTTAAGGTTACGCAACAATTACAGATGCATTCACTTCAAATATTTTGCAGCTTGTGTGGACCAACCCAGTTTATAATGCGCCAAATTGCTTTTGCAGTCACACTGTGATTTCAAACGTCATCGCTGGCCAGATCACTACTGCTCGAATCCGATTCAAGACACTGGTACTTGTCTACCGTGCGGTGGATGGCTCAGGCCCATCCTACACCCAGGACATGGTCAAACCACACACCCCAGGCTGTACGCTCCGCTGCTGCCAACCGGGCTTCCTACTCCCTCACTACGAGGGTGAGGCCCAGCCAGCGCCTGACAGAATCTACACTGTTTGCGGTCCTGGCTCCACAACGGTGGAACGAGCTTCCCCATTGACACTCACATTTCTGATAAACTCAGTTCAGCATATTTGACTTTCATGATTCCTGCTATTTTCAGGTTGTAGCCACAAGGGTGAAATGCAATTATTGTATTTCGCTTTGGATAAAAACGTCAGCTAAATAAATGTAATGTAATGTAATAATGCTGGAGTCACTATAAGTGGATATTGTATTGTAAGAGTTTGGCCCAAATACATTTTCAGTGAAAATTGTCCTGATATGTTCAGTATCAACATTTTTGCATTAATGCAGAAACATTCATTAACAACATTTCCTCTATGTTATTGGAAAAATAATTTTGGCCTATATTTTATTATTCCTTTAAAACATATTTGCTGTTGTGTATTAGTTGTATATAAACGTCATTTTGATGAGATACCCAATTAGATATCCAGTTAAAATGCACATAGTTATTTGAATTCTCAATAAACATCAGAATAAATAAAAAACAAAACCATGACCAAGCACTTGAGTTCATTTCCGTACACTGATTTAAATGAGGCAAACATGACTTTAACTTGTCATTATAGAGCAAGAAATCACTGTTTGGGTATAAGACAGTTTTAGGTGTGTTTAGTGATAATAAGTAGTGCCGGGGTGAGTGACACTGTTTTTATTTTTAAGAAGTGAGATGTGAGATGTCGAAGTGAAGCCTGAAAAGTCCATATTTGTCACTTGGCAGGAGACGTGCTTTAAATATGACCTCGATTGAAAAAAGGGAAAACATGTTGCGAAACAGTCTTAATGGACAAGTTTCATCTTGGTTTCCGCAGTGAAACGCATCCAACAACCCCCCACCCACCGAAGGCGCACACGCCGCACAGCACGTTGGGTGTGCAGAGGAGGGCTGAGGATTGTGCGACTGATTACCAGAGGCCAGGTCCTGGACTGGTGTCCTCCAGCTGTGCTGTTCTACCCAATTAGAATCTCCATATGCTGCCCCACTCGCTGCTGAGTGGCCACACCTCCCACCCACACAGGTGGGAGCATCGTGTGTGTGTGTGTGTGTGTGTGTGTGTTGCAGTTGTCTATACAAACAACACAAACACTCCGACGAGAGGTAAAAGCAAGTTTCATTTGTGCCCATTTGTGTTTGGATTCAAGATTTTCTAGCGTACGGAAATATTATCACCTCACAGATGTATTTTAATTTTGTGTGATGCTCCACTGCTGCAGGACTTTCTTAATCCCAAATCATTTCTTTACACCCAAACAAAGCAGGCTAACTCTGACTGTCACTGCCTCTTTGATAAGAAACACACAGGTATTTAGGTGGGTGGCAAGGAAGTGCTAATAGTATTAAAATATGGGGATATGAATAATGGATATGTTTTTGAAGATGTATAATGTAAAGATGTTAGTTCCGTTTTCAGACAGAGATGGGATGCAGACGTGAAATGTTGCTGGAGGCACCCGTTTGGTTTTCAAAGCACAATCTGTTCGCACGCGTTCAAAGTCGGTGTGACAATCTGTTGTGGTTGAATGCAACACTTTCATACCCAGAAAGTGATAAGAGAAATAAGAACGTGTCAGATATTATATTTAAGAAAGAGTCACATCCTTAGGTTTAAATATAAATATAGTCCATTGTAAACCAGAGTTGGTGTCTGACCGCAGTGACCTACAGTAAATATATATAGAACGTCAATATATGGGAATAAGTGAATTCACACATTATTTATATTCTCCAAAAGGCCTCAAACAGCTGACATTTCCGCAGGTATTGCACTCTAAGAAGTAAACATAAAGCTCATGAAATAAAGTGTTGCGTGATTTTCTTTCGTCATGCGTGTAATTCAACTGACTTTTACACATTTTTCGTTGCAGCTCGGCTTTTTTCCCCCCCTCTCCAAGCATGAAGATGATTGACAGCGCTGTAATGTCGTTATCTCACCTAATCGACACTCTCTGTGTTGATGTGACGTCTCTCTTCCTCTCCTTCGTCAACTGTCCTCAGCTCCCCGTGGCCTCGCTGTGTTTGAAACCCATTTCTCCTTCTCAACATATCCTCAGTGTGCCACAAGAAGAGTTTTTAACGTGCAATGCAAATTCCATTCAAATTCCATTCAAATTTGGTTTTCTTCTTTTACGCTAGTGGCAAAAACGTTCAGATTTTCCAAACCACAATGCTGTAGCATCACGTGATGTCATCATCAGCTGCACGCAAGAAGTCGGTTTTGCTGGTAGGTCAGATGACCACAATGACTACAAATCTGAGTGTTGTTTGATTAGCTTTCCTTACAGACTATAGCTGTGATTATAATATGGGATGACACAGCTTGGGCTGTCGCTGTGATTGTGGCTGTGCTTTGGCTGTTTTGACTATGGCTGTGACACATTAGTTTATAATGGGTTTAACACTAACTACATGCAGGGGTTTTGTGTGTGTGTGTGTGTGTGTGTGTGTGTGTGTGTGTGCGTGCGTGCACGCAGTGAATAATTGACGTGGTTGTGGTGGGGGTGCGTTGTATTGAAGCTATGCCTCATGGCTCAGTGGTTGGCACTGTTGCCTCACAGCAGGAAGGTCCCGGGTTCCAGTGTTTTTGTATGGGTTCTCTCCGTGTGCTCCAGTTGCCACCACCATCAAAACATTAGCTTAATTCTCCTGTTTGTCGCGGAAGTTCCCCACGGGGGTGTGATGGACATGCAGGTTTAAGGTTTCACACTCAGCCACGTCGCCACCACGTGTTCAGTTACTTTGATTTGCAGTCACTTCAAATTGCGTAAAACACTATTTGTTTTGTTTAGAATTTGTCGGTTTAGGTTTAGCTATGGTTTATGTTGTCCTCCCCTGTATTTGTTTATTGGTTTGATCACTAATAGGTCTCATTCTGGCAGGTGTATTAGATGAGTTGACATCTTGTTTTGTTAGCTGTATTTTTATTGACCTCTTTTAAGGGCCCTATAACTCTTAAATCAGTTCTCTTCAGTTAATTTGTTTTTTTAATCTTTTTGTTGAAAATATATAAATGTTTTCTTTACTTTAATTCTGTATTACCTTGTGCCTTGACTGCTTGGTCCACACCAATAGTAATCTGTAGTATCTGCAGACAGCTTCCCTAAACTGGCTGTGTATTACAACTGGACTGGACAAATATACTTTAACTAAACTGTTCCTATGGATCCGGTGTAACGCAAAACTTATTGTGAGGGAACACAGAAGTATTTCAGAAGATTAATTCTCACCATGACCCTTCGGGAGCTCTGTAAAGTTGTGCATAGCAATTAAATGTTTTCCAATTAAAGTGAAAATGAAAGCTGAAGAACAGAATTCATAATGAGTAAATTCAACCCTGGCTGTTCCGTATACTCCACCTACTTCTCTACTCCATTAAACTCCATTGTAACGTTGCTGGAAATATCTCAACACGACACCATGCCATCTGTGTTTAACCAGTTTTAGCAAGAACAAGCAACATGGTGTTGTGGTGTGGAATTCGTTTGAGGTTGATTTAAAGGGAAAGTGCTGCATAATGAATGGCAGCTCAAAATAAAGTCAACACAACAAAGAAATTAAGTATTATTACCAAAAAATGGGGTTTAAAATCTGAATAATTTAGTTAATTCCTCTCCAGCAGCAACAAGGGTGGATGAAGATACTTTGGTTAAACAAACATTGAAGTACACCAATGTAAAACAAACTCCATTACAAGTAAAAGTGCTGCCTTATTTTCTTAAAAGTATACAGAATTACAAAAGTATCATCAGCAATGTAACAAAAGTAGACAGACAGACAGACAGACAGACAGACAGACAGACAGACAGACAGACAGACAGACAGATAGATAGATAGATAGATAGATAGATAGATAGATAGATAGATAGACAATCACACACACAGACAGACACACACACACA
>JAVQJL010091786.1:0-22473 GCA_036024295.1 Nannoperca obscura
TTGGGTCTTTGTGTGTGTGGAAGTTGGTCTCGACCGGCTCCATGTGATTGAGTGCCCTGAGATAACTTTGTTATGATATGGCGCTATATAAATAAAATTGAATTGAATTGAATGTTTCTGTTATGAGGATAGGGGAGGGAGCTTTGTGGAACTGTGACCTTTCCTTGTGTGCTGGAATATGTTAGCAGCAAATTAATGTAGTAGATTATCATAACTGTATAAATCCAATACTTCTGGTCATCACTAGACCCACAGGGCTCTTTTTGCTCGCTGCACTCTCCTTTCAGTCTGCCTCTTGTAGCTTTTCTGTATTTCCTCCAGGTCATTTTTGTGGTTTGAGTGCTAATTATAAAGTCACAGAGTCCCTCCCAAGCCTTGGAACTGTCTCTGGCTCACAGGGGCTTCTGCAGCACTCAGAAAGAATGTAGCATTCAGCAGTGCAGCAGATGAAATACAAAATAATCCTTTGTTTTTCATCTGTGGTAAAGACAAAGCTGTGACCCTTGTTAACCACTTGTCTCAGTGTCCTTGAACTGGTGGAAGTGTAGAAAAATTTGAGTTCCAGGGTTCATATATTTTGTAGATGAGTTAAAGAGGAAGCCAGAGAGATACAAGAAAAGTGTTTGCAATTGTATATATGTGAGAGTGTATGTTCACTGCTTAGGAGGTTAAGTTCCACATCATCAGAGGTGGATTCTCCAATGACAGATGGATTGTCCAGATTTTACAGCTCAAAGAGGATTTTTGCTGGCAACATTTCTGCTTCACACCTGATAACGGTGTCATTGTCCCCTGTGAGGAGGTCTTTCCTTAGATCTGAGAAGAGCTCCTTCTCATCTATGTTAACCCCCGCTGCACCATCTCTCACCCAGTCCTCTGCACTGCCTCCACAGTATCTTGGAGGGCTTTAATCATTTTTTCTTTCATTCCTGGTTGCATGTCCATCTAAAACAAGCCGCTGATGCAGGTTCATCAAAATGTACCAGCATGTAGCCCCAGACAAATAAATACAAAAAGTGCACACACCTCTGTGGCTCAAATCACACACAAGTGAGAGCGCTTTCATTTTGGTAAAGCCAGCTATGCAAATACATGCAATCTGCTCTTTTGTTTGAAGGCCAGCAGTCCAGAGATCAAAAACTGAGAGCACAAGCTGGGTATGTCTTTATTGTATTGCTCAACAACCACAGGGTGACAAAAGTGACCGCAAAATTACAGAGAATTATGAGTGCTAACATTTTAGTTTGACTAAATAAACATATATAACATGCTCCAGAACAATAAAAGGCTCACATGCGTGGGCACAGCAGAGATTAGGGGAGATTGTTAGAGAGGGGAAGATGGTGAGAGACAGAAAAGGCAGAGGAATAGAAGAAATGAGACTTGGTTAGTGAGAGAGGGGGTGGCAATAAAGATCAAACGTGAAGTGATGATGAAAATAGGTAGAAAAGGGGAGAATCAAATGAGAAGTTCCTGTGGAGTGATCAGAGCACACTAGCTGATGAGTAGCTTTATTTATTTTAGCTACATTTAGCCTTATATGTGTCATCTCTTTTCCATCAGCTCTGAGCCCTCCTATCCTTCACCCTAATCCTCACCCTTCTTTAGATGATCTTTTTTTTCTTAGGCTCTTTCTGATGGATTCTGGCATGTGTGTGCATGACGTCATCCCCATCACCCTCGGTCTCTGTAGACTAATTGGACCCTGTCCTCTCTGTGGCCTTCAGGACTCAGACATAATTAAAGCAGAGAGACGGGAAGTGTCGAGTTCAGGGCTGCTAACCAAACCCTCTTAATTGGCAAGAGTGAGAGGTGGAGGGCAGGGCAGAGGGTGCCGGATTGGTTGGATTTGGATGCCTCGGTGGTTTCCTCTATCAGTTGTGACTGGCACTTGAATGTTGCGTTTGGAGGAAAGTGATGGTAATGAATCTGGAGTGTGTCTGATGCATAATTAACAGCGAATGAGAATGCGGAGCCATAAGCAAAGAGATGATGTGGGTTTAAATAAGCTCATGTTCAGGATGGTTTATATTTTTGCACAGTTCTGGTTTATTAAGTCTTATTTTAATTGTTTTGGCCATCATTTCCATCAGTTATTCTATTTTATACTCAATTAAAGGCCATAAAAACATATTTTCTTAATAAGCTTTTCAATGAGTGATGGGGCCTAATTGAGCAAAAGATTTTCTGGCAAAGTTAAAACAGTTTATGTTATTTCGAAAAAGCAATTTATGTCTGTACTATTTTGTTTGTGCTTCTCTTATTAGTTTGAAGGTGGTGGAAAAAGCTGACATACTTCTGTGCACCAATCAGGATCAACTAACATTTGTATCATAATCTGATGACAGTTGTGGAACAGTTTGCTTATATTTCCAGGCCACTGTCAATTAAATCTAATCAAAGACCATCAGTTTTTTATAATAATAAAGATGTTTTAAGATTTGCATATTCCACATTTACATAATACACTTACAGCTCAAAGTTGCACCTGGCAATTAGTGTGCAAACTGATAGATGATATAATGATAACTATAGATAATTGTTTTATTGTTCGCCCTTGTGGCGTCTTCCAAATAAGTTTGGCTAACCTTGGGCATTTATTTAAAATATGTATGATGTTTATGCTTCTTTTTGCCAGGGCTCACTTTCCCCATCTGACTTATTTTTAATGATGTTGCTGTGGTCCTAGATCTCAGCAATTGGCTTGGAGAATACAATGATACTCTAACAGGTCATTCTGCTTCATTACAACTTGGGGTCTTAGTTTTGTCCATGTTAAACATGTCCTCGCTGGATCTCTCTTACTAACGTGGTGTTTGTTCTCAGCCTCATCCTTAACATGGTAAACACCAGATCTGTCAGCCTTGTGTTAATGTTGTCTAAGGGCCAATGTATGTGATGTTTGTCTGCACAGATGGCACATTTGGAGCCAGATATCATGACGAGCTAGCTGCAGAACACCACTGCCAAAATGCATTGGGGACAGTGGGACAGTGCCCACTCACTGTCATGGACCTGTTGTGTTGAACAGGATCCTTGTGGCATTTTAATGGGAATTTGGACTCTTGTGGTGAAAACAAATAATTTAGCCTGCCATTGTTGATGTATTAATGATGTTTTATGTTCAAGTGACCTCCAGACAGAGTTATGGTTTGAGGCTCTTCCTGTTCACAGGGATTCATCGATAAAGAAAGGTTAAGCCCTGCACCAAACTCTTGCATCAATATTCATGCTGGGGGGAAACCCTCTAGAGACCGGTTGGACTCCGTGTGGATTTAATCCAATTTACAGAATGCTGCCACTGACAAAATGCCAATCGCTTGCCTCCCCCTCTGAAAAATAAGTGACCTCACCACAAGGTTCCTGAAACATAAAACATCTCAGCGACACTTTCTCTTTCTTGTGATCACTTCTTTCACTTCCCCGCAGTACATTACATCACTCAAACTGGTAAATGCCAGACTGTTCACTGGGACAATGTGGTGCTCGGTTAATGAGGTGGTGCTCTGAAGGGCTGGAGAATCGCCTTAACCTTCCCAGTCCAAATGATCACTCACTAATGAATGAGAAGGTATGTAGAGGAGTCGCAAAACAGATGATGGGAAATAATGAGAATTAATGATATAGCATGAAGGACGGACAGCACACAGACAGTGAGGCAGAAAGTGGGTGAACAAGACAACCACACAGATATATGGAAAGAGTATAATGAAAAGCCAAAAAGACAAATGTGTGGAGCTCACAACCACCTAGTGAGCTTTAGAGATGCTGGTAGGTACCAGGCTACACCCCCCCCCCCCCAGCTTTCAGTCTTCATGCTAAGCTAATCATTTCCTGTCTGTAGTCACACACACACAAGAAGACAAATCCTGAGTATGTTTTCTGCTCAGAAAAGGATGTGAAGAGGATGTAAAGATCCCGTGGAGACAGTGGAACCAAACTGTGATATAAAGCTCACGCTATGTGTGAGAGTATAATATGTGGTTTTATTTGATCTACACAACATTTAGAGAGAATATCCACATATCGGATCTTTTTATATATATATCATTTCTATTTTTAAAATCAGCTTAGCCTTCAGGATGAAACAATGGTGAGAGCACACCAGGAGGGTTTGATAAAGAGAGACATTTATTAATCGAGATTTGGGTTAGGTTCGGTGGTTTGCTTCTACGTAACATAGTAAGTTAATGATCAATGTTCCTTAACTTAATTGAACATATAGATGGGCTCTCTGACAACCATACAACCAACAAATCAGTATATTTTGCCTTAGGTTGGAATGAGCAGGGTCAAATTAGGCCTCTTTAAAGAAATGGCTACTGTGGCGTTTACTGTGATGGTAAAGATTTTTCCTCATTTCTGCAGAAAGTGGAAATGTTCTGGCAGGAATGACTGATTTATTACACCCCCACTTTCAAGCCACCCAGTTCAACTTTGTGTTGTTAATGCACAGTGCTATCTATAAAAGCCACTGAAGGTCTCCTGCATCTGTTAGGTATTATGTCAAATTAGCATTTGATTAAATGAACTTTTGGACTAAGCAAGCCACAGAACAAACCATTGTCTGAAAATTGAAGAAATGCAAACATCATCCCCCAGGGACATAGGAAATCACATACTGGCTTTTATTCATTTCTATTGGGTGACAGGTAATTGAATTCAGTCTGGAAACCATTAAGATTATTTATGACTGCCTTTCTTCAGAGGAAACACGAGGGGTGAAAAAGAGCCGTGTTTGACTGTACCATTTTGCAAGACCACTAATGGCCAACGCATGAAGCACATCTTGCTCAACCAGTGGGGGATTCTAAATCCCTTTTTCTTCCTGATTGGTATAAAAATAGGTTGTCTTAGGCTTCAAAACATCACAAAACAAAGCATGCTTTGATCTGCTTAGCACTTGCATTCAACTATGCGTTCCTCAAGTCAGCCAAATCCCACCTGGCCACGCTCACTGACATAAGCATCAAATGATCAATACCGGTGTTTAAATTTGGCACAGTCAACACTTTTACAGCATGCAGTGACTTAAATGAGCTCTCACTTACATCACAGCACAGAACATATTGGGCCTCTTTTGAATATATTTAAAGTCTTCAGCAAATAAAATACTCTCAGTGCTGGGAAGTACGTATTTTTAGTACTACTTTTAAGTACTGCACTGACTGACTACAAATTTGATGTGAGTATTTCCATTAATGTAACTTTATACTTCTACTCCAATACTGTCAGGCAGGGGGTTCTAATCAAGGGATGTGGTAACTAGGACCCAGATGCAGACATACACCAAGCGGCAGTTTATGAGTGAACTCTTTATTTGGAAACGTGAAGGAAGAAGCAAATGGCAAAGATGCAGCTAGTCTCTCTAGAATAACAACACGAATCATGACGGTGGACAAAAACAACATACCAGACACCACACAAAAAATGCCAAGCTGTGCATACCAAGAAAAACCATGATTCCAAGACAGGGATCGACACTCAACAACAATGAACAAAGCCCCAGACAAAGGAGAACAGCAAGACTCAATAGACCAAACCAAAATCATAAAATCACTCGCAGGTGGGACACAACACACAAGTGAACTAATCTGACACAGGGGGAAAACACACAGACATAACAGGAAAACCTTAGAACCAAAAAAACATGAAACATGATTTACAAAATAAAACAGGAAACAGATCTGCCCTTCAAAATAACAATCCCAAAAAACACCACTAGTCCCAAGACCGTGACAAATACAATTCACAAATTGTAGTGTGTAATTTTACATTTAAAACCACAGATGTGCCCAGCATATCTGATGCACTATTATTGATGTAACTACCCAACAATATATAAAACTGCATCAGTAAAATTACAATTACAAGTGCATCAGTATAGTAATAACAATAATCCATTACTAGAATGTATAATATAACCCTCCTAGGTGCCTCATTTATTTCTGCAATTACATCAAAGTTGGTTAAAAATCAATGCTGAGAACACTTTGCTAGGCATGATGAACGCATCCTGTGTCTAATTCATTTCCACTTTAGCAAATGTCTGACATTCTGTTTATCTCTGACCTTTTTGTAGTTCCAGGGTGAAAGGAGAGTAATTCTAAATCATTTTTCAAGGAGACATTGGTGTCAACTGGTAAATGCAAAATATCACCTTGGAACAAAAACATTTCCAACAGGGTAAAGAGAAAACTGTGGGTCATCTGTTACCCAAGTATTTATCTAACTTTTCACATTGAAAGACTTTCAAATTATTTCACCTTCCCTGCAGTGTAAATGGTGTGTAATTTGACAGGGCACAATATCAACCAATTCACTGCCTTTCAAAAATATAACAATCAGCCCTGACAAACACCTTTGAATGGAGAATAGCTGTCAAATACTTGTCAAACAACATTTCTTCCTTTCTTGGTAAATACCTTTATGGTAAATATGAAATGGAAATTAATACCACCAGTCTAAGCACACTGTTTGGACTGGTGTTTGGATTTAGTGATGGAAGAATCCACAAAAGCTTCTGCTGTGACAAAACTGAAGATGCACAATGGCTGCAAGAATATATAATACATGAAATGAGCCGCTGAGGACAGATGATGTTAAACCAACTTGGGAGGAGTTAACACATTTGGTTAACATGTGTTGCCCAGGTGCTCGGAAAACAGTTTCCCAGTGTAGAAAACGGCTCAGTGATATTAGGCTAAGAGCCAACCAGACGTTGGTGGTGAAGCACAGGGACAGTTTGGGTGCAGGAGGAACACTTCTGCCAGCCAATATCTGATTTTTGTAGGATGAGACCACTTTCACAGTGCAAATGTTAATCGTGTGAAAGAAAAATGGTTTATTTTACCTCTGGCTGTGCTCTAAAAGCCTGTAAATCTTTGAGCCGGATCTGATCTTGCATGTGTTCCTCCTCAACGTAGGAACAGGTTGACTTCAAGATCAGACACCAAAATACCAAGTGGACTCAAGAAGGGAATAATATATGAATGAACACATATTCATCCAATGAAAAGGCATTTCTTATGGCCTCCATTCTCTATGCATAGCTACAAAAATGTATTCCTGCATCTTCAATCTTGTCTGAACTAGGCTAAGGAGTGCTAATGAGGACAGGGACAAACAACCCAGTTATCCACTGCTGTGGCATATCCCATTGTGTAAACAGGCACTTGGACAATATGACACACTTAGGAAAAATAATAAATATTACATTTTGCACTTACAACTTAGTAACTGATCAATTTTTTCTTATATTTAAGTTAGACTTTTAAGGCACCCTCTATGATTTTTTAAATTCTAATTCTATTCTTTGAGGGTTTTATGAGATTAGGTAAACCTATGTTAAAGGCAACATCTCTGCAACCTAAGCGCAACCTGAGCACAACCTTTGCCTCTCTCTCTGATGACTCGTATCACTCCGGTAAGCCTCTCCCACCAAACCCACAAATTGAGCATATGAGCCCAATGACACATAACGACACTGACTGCCCAACTGTCTTTAGCCCTGGTGTAAAATTCGTCACTCTAATTGTGTCTGAAAGATCTAGAGAAAGTTATTGGAGTTCGAGTTGATTTCAAAGTCAAACTACTTTTTACAAGGTCAAGAATTGGAAGTGACAGAAATACTAACATCCTGTTAGATCGACCTGTAGGATTCCTGTAGTTTGCAGATCACGGTCGGTTAGTTATAGCTGAAATAAAATGTATTTTTTTTTCAACCACACACAATATGTTTGTTAACAGATGAACTCTTCTTCGCCAACATAAAGCAGTGATCTAGCCTCAAGTATTACAATTACACAGACAATTTGGATTGACAGAAGTGATCAAGATTAAGAGCCAATCAGCTCTTTGATCACGCAACATCCAGACGTTTCCCATCATGCCCTGGATCTTGCAGTCTGCCGAGAGCAGCTCTAAAAACTGCGGCCACCTCGATCTCGTGATGTTGTCTTTGCCTAAGTGTGCATGACGTCAGAGCAAGTGGGGATCAAGTCGGGCATAAATCTAACCGGCATGCATTGTGCGGCGATCGCCGGTGATCGATTCCGCGCAGGCCTGGCTCATCTCGAACTAACCTATTGTTGTTTCGGCAAATGTAGGTCTGGTTAATTCCGCCACCTCCCTTAAAGAGCTGTGCACAGCCACTTCCCAGAGCTTTTCAATAGAACCGTCCTGGACTACCATCTGCGCAGGGGATGGGACTCGAAAGGGGCTGTGTCGACCCATCTGTTCACTTCTGCCTGACTGACCCCTTGCCAGTCGATGCTGTGACTGGATTTGGTTAGGTGGTCAAAGACAGCAGATATTGTGTTTTTCCAGTTTTCATTCAGTCTCTCTCTTAATTTTGGTTATTGTATTCATAAAAGCCTATAAACTGTGAACAACTTCACTCCGCAAGTCACTTCACTTAATGGTACAATGAACCCATGTAAATTTTAACACCTCTTACAATTTGTAGCACTGGAAATGAGATGTGCGTGCCTTCAAATTAAAAGCACAAAGTCACTTCAAGGTTTAAGAAAAGTACGTTTTCATGCCAGGTGTACATGGCGGCACACCCAGAGGAAGCAATACTTATTGTAGGTTTTACCAGAACCCCTCTGTCATTTGACTCTTTAATATCTAATTGAGTGTGTTCCAATCCGAAACGACGGAGTACCTGAGTGGCACCGTGAGCATTATTTTGAAAGCAACAACCGGAAGTTCAATATTACCGTTTTGCTAGCTTGACAGCAGCATTTGAGTACATGCTCTGAGGCAGGTGATAACCGCTCACCATTGACTGGCAGACATACACTACTGAATCGGAGCACTGCCTTTTCTACCGCAGCGGAACAGCCAAGAAACTCCCCGACTTCAAGGATTTATATCAGAGACTGAGAGACTTTGTCTTCGCTGGGACTGGTACATCTTAGGATCTGCGACAGAGGACAATGTTTCTCCTGCAGTACACCGGTAGGCTGGTCAAACGAACCCCACAGCATCACACGTTACACACGTAACATATATAATGTTTATGTAAAATGTATTTAAAGTGTTTCAGTATCCAGTAAACACTGGCTTTCTGGTGATGACATTTTTTAGTGTACGGTAATATTTTAGCTAACATCAATATAACATTTCTATTTCTTGACACATTCGTTGTTGTGAGGATGTGAGGATAACCACATCCTCAGTTGTTGCACTGTTGTAGGTCAATAATCTCTCAACTCAGCGTAATTTTGAGTCATAACTATGGTCTAATAATAATATCACTATAATAATTAACCATATATTTTCTTTAATAAATTGTGAGTTCACGGTCACCTTATCTTGGGCTAATTCATGCAATTTTTTTTTTTCTGGTGAAGGCTATGTTTATACTTGATCCATGATACGTACAACTTTTTATTACTCTAAAACTTTATTATAAGATTAGTTTACTTCTGTTGGTAATGAAATTCATCTTGCTCATTTGACTTTATAATTCCGTTTATCCGGCTTCTTATCCTGTGAGCGATGGGGAAGTTGGGGGAAGTGTAAACTAACTGTTGAAAAATAATTTGCTTCGGCTTGGAAAGGGATTAAGAAAGTTAACTTTATCAGACTCTCCAGCCACAAATCTCATAGGCAAGCATGACATCAAAACTCTCTTTTTTTTGGGGGGGGGGGCGGACACTCATCATTACACACCAAAATCATTACAAACCATATAAGAAACTGTCTAGTATTTTCTCAAACAGGACCAAAGTGGTTATCTGTAACCAAGTAGTAGTGTTCACTGAGAAAAATCCATAAACAGGCATCTTTATACTTCTTAACCTCTTTGAGTCAATGATAAAATCAACCTATTCCTGATTTCTGGTGGTCTCCAGAGCTCACTTTGGAAATCACTGGGCTCAGTGATGCCTGCAGGATTTAAGTCATCTAGAGTTGTAAATGGAGGGCTGCTGACCAGGTATTTTCCCTGCGGTTATTTACTAATTTCCCTGTGATCCCATAACTGTAATAAAACTGTTGGCCGCAGTCACTAAGATATTGGGGGATCATACAATCCAAGAACCTTCCATCAACAGGCTTTGGATATTATTCAAGCACTCTTTTCTCCGTTTCTAACGCTTGGATTTATTTAGAACTTACTCCAGGTCTCCATGCCCAGTCCAATGATGGATAAGTGCTCATAAAGTGACGATTAGTTACCCCATCAACTAGCCAGCCAAGTGTTGGGATCATGCAACCAAACATTTTCTGAGGGAGAAGCTCTTTAAACACAGCTGTGTAGTTCATGCTGCTGACCTGTTGTAAACTACATAAGAAACTAGTGAGTAATATTGAGGCACACTGTCAAAGTGAACTACAGCTGCATCATCATTTTCATTATGAATTAATCTGCTAGTTATATTCTCACATAAAGAGGCACACTGCTGATTTAAAGTGAAACTCCAGTATTTTAAAACTTGGACCCTATTTTCTCCTCCCCCGGCATCTGCGAACAGGCTGCAATTGATGCAATGTAATACTTTGGGGAAATTGCACCCATGAAAAGTACGTCCACTAAAAGTGCTTGTTTGTGCCTCTGACAGGCTCAGATTTTTATTCAAAGTGTCTGTCTGGAAAGGATCCCTGCAGAGACAGAGCGTTTTGTTGAAGCGTAAGATTCCTTTTTTCTTCCTGCAACACCCCAACCTCTTGCGAGATTTCAAAGCGAGATTTCGGTGTCTGGTTTAACAGAAAGGATCTTAGTCTTTAACAAAATGGTCTGTCAGTTTTTTGTCACAGGGAGTAGCCTACCACTCAGCCTGTGAAAACAGTTTTATAGTGGCTATAAAATAAAGCAAAATATTCTACCAGTTGCATTATAGCAAATGTAAGATCCAGTTTTTGCACTAGGAATCAGAATCAGTTGGCATGTGACCATTTTTTTTTTTACATGAATCTCTTGCAAGGCCTCCAACATTTTAGAGGCACAGTGCTACTTGGTTGAGCACCTCTTTCTTGTCAGAAAATAGAGAAAGATTGTCAAAGATCAAAGATATTCGAAAACTTTAAACAAAAAAAACCCAAAACATTAAATTCTAAGAAACTAGAAGTAGTGATTTATTTGGGCATATCTGCTTCAAAATTTGTTTAAATTATTAATTACGTGTAAAGATTTGAGCCTACTGATTCCTATAGATCGACTGCATGACTAATTGACTAATCACCTCAGTTCCATTCAGAAATGAAAACAAATGCTGAATACATTAAAACTATGTTGTGTTTAACTTCATCCGTCATGCGTTCACATCAGGAAAGGAGATGAAGATGTTTTATGTTAATGTTTCCTGACTCTAGCGATGGAACGAAGTCTTCTCCACTCTCGAGGATGTGATGGGTGACATCCTTGCATCCATCACTATAAGTGGAGGCTGAGTGGCCTCAGGAGCAACCATGGTTGAGTTAAGGTCTGTCATTCCCTGTGACAGCCATTTACCTCCACATTGCACCGATCCTCTCTCTGATCAATGAGCAGGCCATTGTTGGATTGCCTGCAGTGGGAAGGGGCTGTCAGAGAGGGTTGACAGAAATACAGAGAGATAGAGAGAGAAAGAAACTCCTGGATATCTGCTTTGTTTTGAGTTTGCAGTGGCCCCAGGATAATGGTGCTAGTATAGCTAAATTAAAGCACAAGTGAATGCAGTGTGAGATATTGTAGAGTGTGAGGAGATTTGTCAGCTTTGGAAAAATCTCCCTTTTAAATGAGGAAACGTAAGCTCAGTTTTGCTAACAATTGAGCAGTAAGTGCGTGTCTTGTAACAATGGCTATGGGGAAAAGAGGTAGCATAATGAAATGTGAGTCGGAGATAAAGGAAGCTGCCTTTCTGTGAGTACCGCTGGCAATATCACTGTTTGGGCGTGGAGGAATCAGTAGGGTACGCTGCTGAAAGGCTGAGATTCTCAGTTCTAGTAACCTGGTTATGGATCATTCACGGCGCCTTGAAGGCACAGGAAGACATGGAGTCCCCTGGCTGGGTTTCTGTTGCTAGGAGTTGCTCTTCCGGTGGTCCAGGCTTTGAGGAGTTGTGCTAGTGCTCTTATCAAGAGCCAAAGGATGAAGCAAAAAAAATGATGTTGACAAACTGTGTGCTTTAAACTGAATGACTTTTTGGTATTGTCTCAACTGAGTTTCTTTAAGACACAGATAAGTGTTTATAGGCAATCATTATGTCTGTTCATGCATTAATAGAATGTGCCTAGTCAATAATTAGAGTAAGGGATGACTTTGATCAAGATGTTTACATACGTTGCCTATAGACTATTCCATTCATACTTCTGTTTTATGGTACATGAGCTTACAGAGAACTGTCCACATTAAGTAAAAAAGTGGGCTTTGTGACATTTTTTAGCATAGGCTCAATGAAGTAGAGCCGGTATAAAGATCTGTCACTTTCTAAATGGTTAATAGTGCTTCTTAAAACCCACAAAGTTTTTCTGTTTGTCCCCAAATACACTGACCTCCGATGGGAATTATTCAGCGGGATTCTGTTGTTGGTTGAAGTATGGCGGCTACAAAGAAATGTTCATTTTGTACATCCTTGAATTTCTGGAGACATGTAATTTTGCTCCCTGATCCTTTCTAGACTTGAGTACAAAATCTAAAGCACAACTGAATATACCAATTTGAAAAATGTCCCTAACCCTTCTTAAATCATTCTTCTAATTAGCTTGGCACTAACTCCCGTTGCTCGCAATACTTCTTTTGTCATGTTACAGTTGGATTATTGGGAGTGTCGCTGGTTTGATTCTAGCTGGTGACATTTGTTGAATGCCGTACTCCTCTCTATGCTACGCATTTTCTATGTGCTATGCTGTCTCCAAAAAATCTTTAGAAACCCCCTAAAACAATTTGATTATGGGTGTGTATGTAAAAGTGACAATGTAATGTAATACACACTCATATTTTAAATATTCAATGAGCAAATATCCAATGATGCTGCAGCAAAGACCGGTTGTCATAGTAATGCAACAGAGTTTCTGGCCCGCACGTTTTTTTTGATACAAAACAGTCAGAATTAGGAGCTGAAGGACGGTGTTTCACTGTAAAGAGAGGTCAAAGAAATGCTCACACTCTGAGGCCTCACACAAGCTGAGACGACTGAATTTCAGCTGATTTCCTTCTGATCTTTTCCTGATATCACAACGCTTTCCATTCATAGCAGCTGGAGCAGGTTTGTTTGGCCAATGACTGATGGTGAAATAGATTAGGTGTGTTTGGGAGTGTTCAGAGCTCTGCCCTGATTTTCAGTGTAATACTCTGAAATGAGTCTGAAATGTTATCTGGTGTATGGCCCGCATATGGCTATTGCTTTTCTGTTAGTTTCTATTACGTTTACTGCGACAGAAAGTAACTCACTTTAACCTTCTTTTACTGTGTCTACTCTGCACGGAGTAACTCTCACTTCACCCCTTCTGTGGGTTCTCCCCTCAAGGCAGAGGGTAATTTTTAAACGCAGAATCTGAGGAATATTTCATAACTAAAAAGCCAAGCAATCATCAAATTTTGTTCTCAAGGATGCATTTTCACAATGTGACAACAATCACATTTTATACATGTGAAGGAATCATTGATGAATGCAGTTTGAACCTCTGTGCATCATATTTATGACAGTGATTTGTTTTGAGCAGGGAACCTGACAAAGTGCTTAAGTGAATCTGTAAAAAGCTCTTCTTATCTTGTAAAGTCTTAGTTTCATGGAGGCAATGATAGAAGCCCTATTCCTGTGACATTTACCCCCAGAGCTCATTAGAGTCCTCATTTAAGTGTGCCTCTTTGCACAAGCAGGTGGAAACATGTTGATTTTGGTTGAGTCAGTAAAGCATGTTCGTGGCTTGTTTGGCACAAAATGAGTTTGTAATGTTCACTCTGTTCTATTTGAACACATCATGCATGTCTGATGGTGTTGTTGTTACACCCACAAAAGCAATTGTTTCAAAAAATTGCCATAAGAGGTGTAAGAAATATTCCTGTTACAGTTAGAGAGACACTTTTACATCAGAGTTTGTTGCATAATGATGCTTTTCCACAAATCACTACCACTGCAGTGGACAGCTGTGCTATTGAGCACTGTCCTTCTGCATTCACATTGATGGCAACTTTGTTGATGGGTCACTCTTTCCTGGCTGATTGTGGGCCGTGTGGGAGGCTTTGATTGTATCTATGGAGTGGTCTCATGTACCTACAAAAATCTGATCAAGTACTGTAGTTCTCCCTGGTTTCGTTTTAACCCTCTGTGGTACATTGTGGCTGGTTGCTATAGATAGGGGCGCTGATTAGTTTGGACTTATAAGAAATTAGCTGAAATGCTTAACTATTGGCAACTGTTCCTTAGTCATTGTTTTTAACACCTGTGTTCTTGCAGTCTTTCAAATAAAAATAACAGGGTAGCAGACAGCTTTGAAGGGCTATAATCAACTTCATAAAAAAATCACCACAGAAGGGAAGCAAGGAAGCACAGGCATCAGCTGATTGCACACAAGCGCAGAAAGGTTAGCTACCGATAAGATTTCAGGACCACCACTCTGAGTTTGGCCAGGTTTCTGAGCTCTGTCTTGCCACATGAAGGCAAGGTAACTGCTACCATTACAAAGTCTCAATATTTCAATAATTATAATGAATGAGTGGAGCTTTTGTACTTTGTCATCTGTAGCCGTTTGAGGAATGCCATGAAAAAGAATAGCACTTTTATACTTCACCAATTGTCAAGCTCTCCCTGTGGAAATTAGATGCAAATATGGAGACACTAAAGTGAATGGAGGCAATATATTATTCTGTAGCAATTGCTGTTGTGAAGTGTGATTTGAAAGTCCTTTGGAGCATTAGCAAATGGTAGAATAGTTTTTATTTGGACAAACTGGGAATTCTTCAGCTGCCCAGAAATGTGAAATGTCCTCTTTTTTTTGGCTGGTAAGTTTGTGAACAAGTAAGGGTAAATAATAAAAGCAATAATGAAAAGTGAAATATTCAGATGAATAGCTCGGAGGGCTTGCGCTGTACCATACAACAACACTTATTGGTATCTCAGTTCATCATATCTTTGTAAAATTAGAAAAAAATGCCACATGGATGAAAATGTAAATCTTTAAATCCAAGCTCATTGTGGATCTTAATTATATAAGTGACCATAACACTAAAACCTAATGAACAGGTCATTGGAGAATATTGCAAGAAACAACAGTCCTGTAATAAATACAAATAAATGTTACTTTTTAATTGTTGTCCACGCTGTCTGAGCGGTGCTGATTGAACTGATAGTCAATTTGACACTGTGGTTCATGTTGTGCTCTACTGGACTGCATCATACTAAAAGGTCTATGCAATATTTTATCCTTTTCTTTTAAATATACAGCAGAGCAAATGTATTATAAAGACCTTATAATATATTGCACTTCAGGACAGCAAAACCACCAACTACAGCCTCAGAAGTATCATAAAAGTAAATTGGCGCCTTTGAGACACTGTCAAAAGCATTTTGCTTATTGTGTTCCATTTTCAGAAACTTTTAACTCTTCGTAAGCCATAATTACAAAACCATTATAGAGAAGTTGATGTAATTATTAAGCTTGAAAGAAAAATCTTCCTCTGCTAACTTGATGTTTTTGACACAGTATGGCTCCCCATCAGTCAGGAAACAAAAAACAGAATGTCGAAAAGCTGAACGCAGGTGGAGAAAAACTAATCTCCAAGTTCATTATGACATCTACAAGGAGAAATTACATGTTTATAACTTAGAACTGAGATGCGCAAGGCAATCCTTCTTCTCAGACATCATCAACAAAAATATTAATAATACCCGGGCACTATTTTCAAAAATGTGTATGAAAGGTGCTATATAAATAAACTTGCCTTGCCTTGCCTTTTAAAAAAGGTCTGACTATCTACAAAAACTTTACCTCTAAATACCATTTAAATATATATGTGCATACAGTATATCTATAACAAATAATGAAGTAGCTATTTGAGCCTTCTAAGTATTCACTCTTTTTAATAACATCTGAGTGCATCACAAACAACGCACAGTTAAAAAGTTACAAATATAGAAAAAAGGTCTCAAGCCAGAGCCGCCTCCTCCACACACTGTGCAGCAGCCAGCAGTGGCATATACACAGGCACATTCAAGCACACACCGACACACAACTGCAAAGCAGTGCTTTCATTCTGTGTGTGTGTGTGATCAAAGGGTCTCCTTAGAATAAGAATTTAAGAATTCCTTCTTCAGCATTCAGCCCTCCTTTCTCCTGCTCACCCACTGCCGTTTACCATTTCTTACATGGTGCAAAACATAATACCACACACACACACACACACACACACACACAGTGTCTATGCACCCACACAGACACAGAGGCACTTGTGCCAACCCAGATCCAGGAGAATAGCAGGGCTAGCTGACACATGAATTGGGTTGTGACAGTCTAATCATCCTGGTAAAGCTGTTGTTTCTCTTTTTATAGATAATAGTTTCATTTGTGTTAACCTGCATTCAGTAGACTGGTTGGAGGGGTGTCAGTTTGTGCCACAGAGTTAAAATAGCAGGTCCATTCAGCAGGTTTTGCATATACTCAAAACGTCACCCCTGATTGACATGATGGGACTGAAGGTGACTAGTGCAGATCCGCTCTGGCCTCAGGACACTAGAGAAAAGACAAACCTGCAGTGTCCGCAATGTTAATGTAACAGCAAAGCACTAGAATTGAAGTTGCTTAAGGCAGCTCATCACGCACACACAAACACTGCCGGCCCAGTCTTATAAATACAGCCTCTGTGTGAAGCTTCAGTTTGCGCTATTGATCTGCTTTAAATGGTCCAATGCCATGACCACATGCTATCTTCAGCAGAAAACAGTTGCAAATAACAATTAGCAACTATTTTTATCATTGATTGTTTTAGTTTTTTTTATGCAAAAATTCACAGTATTTTCTCTCGTATGGTAATGAAGTTGATATCTTTGGGTTTGGGACTGTCAGACGGATGAAAAAAAGAGATTTTAAAAAAACCATGTGCTCTAGAAAATTGTTACATGCCTTTTTCACTATGACCGATAGATTTTAGCAATGTTATCAGCCCTTATTTACTTACTCAGAGGCATTTTTGAAGAAAAGAAAAGGTGAATGGATTGCGTAACAAGCTATGCAAATTTAACAACCATTTGTAACAGTTTACATATTGACAGTAGCTCTCTCAGCTCTCATCATCTTGGCCAGCGTTGGACCGAGATGAGATAGGTGTTGGGATGCTTTAGGCAGCTGTCGCTCAAGGCGCTCAGAGGAAACTGCAGGCAAGACAAACAAGAGGCATGAAATGTGACATTACAGTCCTGGGCTGAAAGACTGCTGCTGTAATCCAACAAAAACAACCACCATTCACTGGAGTCCCCAGAGAGACACAGTCTCCTATAGGTGGTGATTGCATCAAGAATACGGTTTGCAGCAGAAAAAAAAGATTACATAACAGAGTTCAAACTGTTATTTTCTCCTTATCCAGCAGTCTATCACCCCTCCACATGCGCAAACACACACACACAACCACTAGGGAGATAATCCACGTGTCAATCAATTCTGTATTACACGTGTGTGAGAGATCTGACCTTAGCAAAGAGAAAGCCCAGTCTTACCTTCTCCAGCTGTCATGGTGCAGAGCCTTAGCAAACCTCAGCGCTGAAGCCAGGAATGCTGCTACACAGCTGAGAGCTCTGCTCGCTCTCTCTCTCTCCAGTCTCTGCCCTTTATCTCTCACCCACTGTTTACCTCTCAGTAGTGCTGCAGAAATGCTTTGTTTTGCTCTCTATCCATCCCTCTCACTCTCTTCCCCCTCCCCTCCCCCTTGAAGATCTGTACACACATCACAAGTATGAAGTAGAGTTGGGGCAGATCTGATCCAATATCTGTATTGATGCTGATACTGACAGAAATTACACAATGCATATTGGACTGACGACAGTTCTACAACGACATCAAATAGCCCCCATATGTTTATCAGTCCCAGAATTGAAATAATTAGACGTAAAGGTGGCGCTTGCATGAGACCATGAACGTAACGTAACATGAGACAGCCTGCAACTGAGTGACCTAGTAACAGTTTGCTAACTCAACTTGGGGTTGGGAGATATTATAGGCTCAAAACACAGAAACACTTGTAATGTGTGTAAAGCTAATATTGTGAGAGGAGGAAGTTGGTTGGTTCAGCATCTGTATTGGCACAAATACAATTTCAGGTATCGGAATCACATTGGAAAAAAAGTGGATCGTGTATCTCTAGTTTGAAGACAAGACCAGACAGAATTTGGGAATTTTGTGTCTCGGCCAAACCTTCACAGTTAAAATCCTTTGCAAAAGACGAAATTCAGTGCAGGGTTTATTTTTTTCGGGAGTACTTCTCTCTCTTCTGTACACAGAGTTTATTTTGGAGAACAACACAAACCCAGCTGAAGGCCTGTTTTAACAGTGCAGCTCATTCTCTGTCCACATGAACACCAGACATTTTTCTCAGCTCTGAGGCAAAAGGATTCAAATTCAAATGAGTCATCATCAACACAGTCGCAAAGTCAACTCCAGCGCGGGCGTGAAAGTGAGAAGTGGAGCCTGAGAGGAGCCAAGCAGCTGATCATGATGAATATGATCTAATAACTGCTATACAGAGTCATGTTTACATATTCCTCTTAGTTTTCCAAATCAACTTGGAGCAACTCTGCTAAAAGTTGACAACTACTGGGAGGGACTGCAAGGCAAAAATGTCTACACACTGCACATTCTTGGACTTCTATGTAAAAGACAAGAAGAATATAAGCCACTTGTTCATTACATCATGTATTGGTTTTATGTTCTAAGGCTATTGGCTTCACTCTGATTAAGTGATAAAATAATTGATGACTGTTATGGGTCTGCCTTAAAGGGGTACAGTGGGCCCAATTTCCAATTTCTTTAATGTCTAAATTACTTGAAAGGGCAGTCGCTAACTCACTGCCTACTTATCCAACAACAATCTTCTTGATGAATTTCAATCTGGCAATTCGACTGAAACTGCCTTGACCCGAGTAGTCAATGATCTACTAATTACTGTTGATTCTGACTTAACATCATTGTTGCTGCTTGTTGACTTAAGTGCAGCGTTTGACACCGTGGACAACAGCATACTCCTAAGCCGTTTGGAGAAGCACACTAGTATCCATGGGACGGTGCTCTCATTGTTTCACTCACATTTATCAAAAATAACTCATCGTGTTAGTTACAATAATACAATCTCTGAATTTTCTGATGTAAAGATTGGTGTTCCCCTGGAGGTAGAAAAAAAATGGATGGATTCTAAATGTCTGCTGTTAAACACTGATAAAACAAAGCTGTTAGTTGTTAGACCAGACAAACACGGCATTTGTATGAGAACTTACATGTTAACACTAATGACTGTATTATCAATATAAGCTTGACCATCGATTTTTGATTCTTGTGTGACATACAGTCTCATATCAAGGCTTAAGGGAGGTGTGGTGGTTGAGAGGTACAGCTGTGTGCTTATCAACCAGAAAGTCATGGGTTCAACCCCCAATCACCTCCTCACTGTAAGTCGCTTTGGATAAAAGTGTCTGCTAAAAAGCCTAAAATGTAAATGTTAAACGCTATAACAAGTAGTAAGCTTGCTAAAGTCAGATCTATTCTATCAGTGTGTGATGCTGAAACAATAATCCATGCGTTTATATCTTCCAGTCTTGATTATTGTAATGCCCTTTTCACTGGCCTTTCTAGTTGTGCAACTGGAAGTCTTCAGCTTGTTAATAATGCTGCAGCTAGAATCCTATTCACCCATTCTGGCCTCTCTTCAGTGGTTACC
The DNA here is from genome assembly GCA_036024295.1 of Nannoperca obscura. Lineage (NCBI taxonomy): Eukaryota > Metazoa > Chordata > Actinopteri > Centrarchiformes > Percichthyidae > Nannoperca > Nannoperca obscura. The sequence goes on from JAVQJL010091786.1 coordinate 19,850, forward strand.
AGTGCATGTTAGAGCTGATGTCTGGGTTCTACTTTTAATGTGTAAGGCCTTGCATGGACATGCACCACCTTACTTATGTGAGCTAATTACACCATACACACCCTCTTCGCTCTCTTGATGCTGGTCATTCCATCAGTTAGCCATAAGAGACATATCTTTATTTCCTTTATTACAACCTACCCCAGAACTGAGAATTTATTCATGTCCATCACCTTTTCATATATCCATTTAACAAAGACTTTTTGAATGTGGCTATTTTTATTTCTACTGTATGGAAATATGCCACATTTTTATGATATGGAAACCATTGTTGTTTTTATTGTGGCTGTGTTTTGTTTGCCTGTGGGGTGTTCTGTTGTCATTGATTGTAAAGTGTATTGGGACCAAGCAGCATGGTGATTCTGCACTTTAAATAAATATTGATTGATTGATTGATTGATTTTCTTTTCTTTCCTTAAGAACGCTCATGCAGAGCCGCAGGAGACATTACATAACTGTTTTCACAGACGGAGTACTACTAATCGGGACAAGCAAACGTCTTCTGTAAAATCTGCAAAGTAATAATTTAATGCAGGTATGATTATTGCCTGTTTTTCCTTTAATTCCATTATTTGTGTTTATTTTCTCCTTTATCTTTCTTGTCTTATGTAAACTCTAAGCCATATCACATGAGTGCACGGTCTTAGCCTGTTAATGTGTGTATAATTGCATGGATTATGAATCTGTTCTTCTGTGTGTGTGTGTGTGTGTGTGTGTGTGTGTGTGTGTCATAAATGTGACTGATTCATTACACCTGAGTAACATATGTTTATTGGATTCATTGTCATCAAGTACTATGCTAAACTAAGGTATATGTATTTTTTTTTCATTGATAGATACACTGTAAATTGTGTATACTTTATAATTATGTCCTGTAATATGCTGCCTTGAGAATGCCACTCTTAAAGCAATTCTCCTTCACATTCTTCTGCAAATTATATATTGTATCTTTTTTATGTGTGAATAATGAAAACAAGATATGAATAGAATTGTCTTTTGTCAGATCAAAATATGTTACTAAAATAAACCACAGATAAAGATAGCAGGAAACAGCAGCATGACAGGTCTCCTTTCATGAGTTGCAGTCAGTGAGCCTGCAGAAAAGTTATACTTTAAGTTTGTTCAGTTCAATTTGCTATAATGCTCAACTAGGCAGAAAGACAGCTTTCAACAGCTACGCTATGAGCTTACACTGGCAGTCCTCCTGAATGGCATGTCTAATGAACTTGAACTCCACGTGTGAAATATTGTGGAGTGGTAGCTAATAGGAGATGTTGCAGACTGCTTTGAAATGCTGAGCCCTGTCTAACTGGACTCTCCTTGGCTCAGCTGTTGTTCCTGTAAATGCGACGTGGACATAGTCAGCTGGAATGGGGCAGAGTCAGCAGTAAGGGCTTCAGAGCGATTCCCCCTGCACAGAGGTCGCAACTCTACTGACACCCACAGCACTCATAAGTGGACAAATACACTTGTTCTCTCTCTTATCTGCTTTGATATATTTATACAGTTTCAGAGAGATTTCTATGGAAGTCTGTTTTGGTCAGGCTTCACCCACACACGCACAAACGCACAAGGGGAATACAGTCTAAAAGAAGATGACACACCTGAATGCAGCATGACAGAAAGGCAAGTGGTGATACAGGAGAGAAAGGCATTGACAATGTGATGAAATCTCTAATATTTTTCCCCACACAACATAAACAACAGCTCAAGATCCCCATTATACTCAAACTACAATGGCCCCTGGTATTCATAGTGCATCTTCCCAGTCTCATTCCCCTCTGTGCTGGATGCTAGTGGGGCAACTTATGGACAATTTCTGAATAACTTCAGATCAGCAGGGGAGATTTAAACTGTGGCTATAATTTTGTTTAGGAATGCATATCAAAAAGCTCAACAAGACTGGATAGCAAGTAAAACACAAAGGCAACAGTTGACGTCAATAAAACAACACTAGAATTAAATAATGACAGACAGAAAACTCACCTGAGCCAGAGGATGAGATCATGTTCCCGGATCTTTGGACTTCATCAAACTTGCTGAAGATTACATTCAACCTGTAAATAAGGACAGACAAAAAAAAATTAAGAATCTGCAAACAGGTGGTTATAAATATGTAGACAGGAGATAAAAGAAAAGAAAAAGAAAGGGAAGGGGAGTAAAAGAGAGATGGAGAGTAAAAAGGACCCTGGGGCTGCTGACTGCACTGTCCATCAGGCCTGAATTATACTCCAGAACGGACGCGTTCGTGCACGGTCGCGGACCTCGCGTACACGGAGCATTTCAAATTTCAAGCCCGCTCGGCAGACGCGTTCGACACATGCGCAGTAGATCGGCGTGTAAATGCGCATGCGCAGTAGATCGGCGTAAATACACTAATCAAACATGACAACACTCATGCAAGAAGGAGAATCGCAGCTTTGTCTGTTGTACCGAGCGCAAAAAGAGAAAAAAAGAAAAGTTTGAAAGTGTGGTGGACGGCGTGTTTTTCCACGCATGCGCAGTTGGTGCTGTTGGTTCGCGGACGAGTCCGCGCGGTCATACTTGATTGCCCGGTACGCGTTCGTACGCGCGGAGCCGTAGCG
>JAVQJL010091793.1:0-19606 GCA_036024295.1 Nannoperca obscura
TGTGTGTGTGTGTGTGTGTGTGTGTGTGTGTGTGTGTGTGTGTGTGTGTGTGTGTGTGTGTGTGTGTGTGTGTGTGTGTGTGTGTGTGTGTGTGGTGAAGTTAGACCGGTCTCTGTTTACACTGACTCAAGTATGAAAAAGACCAGGGCCCTGTTGTGTTATTACCACAGAAGCTGTCTGTCTCCTGGGAGAGGAGGGCTGGCCCGCTCTTCCACATGACACTTGAGCAGGAGAGGAATGTCTCCAGACTGTGAAGGGTGTGGTCCTTCCTAGGGTAGAATGAAAAGCACAGAAGACACTGTGTGTGTGTGTGTGTGTGTGTGTGTGTGTGTGTGGAGATGGGGTACACACACAGATCTACAGATGTTTAGGTTCAACACATAAGAGGAATCTTAAAGCCCACACATACCGTATACTGAGTACTACCTGTCTCATATTTGGAGATCATCAAATTCCAGACCTGCGACAGAGTTCAACATACAGTGGATTTTCACAATTAGGTTCAGATGTGGCTCTGGCTGTCATACCAAACCATTTCCATGCATATAATGTCTCCATCCTGCCACAAGTTAAAGGAGAGTTGCAGATCAGATCACTGCTGATAACACCATCAGACATTGGCCCGATTTCCAGGTGAAAGAGGGAATAGGCATCAGTAGACGACTAGTTCATGGAGCCACAAGACACAACAAGGTGACTGGCCCAATTTGAATTGTACTATGAACAGTATTTACCAATATTTAAAGGTTAGTAATACTCAGGATTGCTGTGTACACTGGAAAAAGTGGCATCACGTCACCCTGTTGTGATATGAGCTGTCTGCTCTGCTAGTTTGTGATAAGGCAGCTGAAATGGAGTTGGATGTTAATAGACCTACTGTATGTTTGCATGATGAACCAGGGTGTGTAAGATCTCTGTGTTTCTTGTGGCTGTACCTTCAGTGTTTCTGAAATCAGCTGGCCAAAATGGGAGTGGCCTCTTGTCTGTTAACTCCTCACTGAACAAGTATGGTATTCACTAAGCCTTGAATCTCAAATCAAAGACCAGTAATAAACGCCCTCCTTATCGAGCGAACCTTAATCCCTAAATGGAGCAGGTAGGAATACATGATCTCACTCGCAGGCTTCAGCAGAGATGGTAGGTAGTGTCAAAAATAGCTCAGTGAAGATAATCTGTGAATTGTCTAGCACACTTATTTACTTGCTTTTCTTATTGTGTATACAATGTAATAACATCCCCATCTCATGAGCAGCAGCGCAAAAGCAGAAAGAGCAGAATTGACTGCCCAGCTATAAACAAATAGCACACCCCTTTTCAGTCCCTGTTTGTCTAGAAGTATACAATATTAAGCAATATGACATCAGGTGAGCCGTATTTAGCTGCTGTGGTTGGCATCAGTGTGCAGCAGTCAACACTGCTGCTCGGCTGGTCTTTAAGTGCATTTTTTGATTTGTTTTTGGACTTTACAGAAAGGGGACATTTCTGATTGGCTTTAAACACACACACAGTGCAGTGCTCTCCACTTCCCTGCCTCAGAGGTATTTCTTGGAGAAGCATGACTGGTCACATGAGGTGTGGTTGCTGAGCTGCGGGACAGAGCCTGTAATGAGTAGCCGCCCTCATTTGTTTAGACAGCCAGTCCACAGTCCAGCTTGAAATGATGCTAGGTGTTTTCTTGTGTAACCACATTTAATATGGTCCCATATTCCAAGATCAATATTGCTATTCATAAAACTCAATGAATTAGAACCCTGGACTGATGGCAATTTTACTGCTGACTGGTCCATGGGGGCCCCGGGCATGGTTAGGTCTCCATGAATTAATGTGCTTATTGTAGCCTTTATTAGGTTTCAACTCTCTTTCCACGAACAAATCAGCCCTGCTGCAGTCTAGTGTGTGTGCCCAGATTATACTGGATTGGTTTGCTCTGCTTTCTATCACAATTTATTGGGCTGCCTAGTGTGGCAGACTTCATGAGTAAACAGACATGAAGCATAGATAAACCATTATTTTTAAAGGAGAAACTACCAGCTGGAATGTTTTTTTAAGTTTTGTAAAAAAAAAAAAAAACTCTGATTAAATCTGTGCTAAACTGTTTTAATTTGTAACTGTAACTTGTAGAATCATGACGCATTCTTTTAATTTATCATCCCCCAGAACCAAAATGTCACACACAACTCCAGCCTGTACAAGAAGCCCTTTTTGGAATCATTTGAGGAGACTCCACTCCTGGTGGCTGTGCTCACCTACATGGGCTACGGCATCCTCACCATCTTCGGCTACCTCAGAGACTTCCTCCGCAACTGGAACATCGAGAAGTGCCACGTGGCTCAGGAACGAGAGGAGCAGAAAGTAACGTTTTAACATTTTAAACAATCCAAGTATAGTAGAAAAGTGCAAACCATTACATTTCAAGACTTTATTTGAAAGGCTACATATGATACTTAATTGAGGATTGAGGTTTTGTTTTATAAGCAGAGGCTGCAAGATGGAACTTTACTTTTAATTATTGCACAGCATTAAAAGTTTTACTTTTTAGATGTTTAGATCTAATCCTTCAAAAGATCTGTAGTTCAAGTTAACTAGTCATAGCCAGTTTATGATATTCATTGAAATTTTTAAATATATATTACAAGTGCACGTACGAAGCAAAGCCACCTGTTGGCAAAGATGCTAACGGCAAAAGCAATAATGATTCTCCCATCTCTGTTGACTTTACCCTGGCTTGCACCAACATTAGGCTAAACCTTCACTGATACTTAGCATACTCCTAGGTCTAACAGAAGATATATATTTAAAATCTTAAGCATTCACTATTCACCATTTTGTATTTGTTTTACTTATACAGTGAAAAATCACTTTTTTTTTTACTATAACTCTGGCAAAACTGATTGGATCAGGCTGATATTCAGCTGCGGACTGAACGATGGGATGAACTTTGTGTGGACTTTGCAGCAGCTGTGTCTCAATTCATGGTCGGCATTTTTGAAAGGCTGCATTTGGAGTGCGTCCCCTCCGATACTTTCATGCAGAGTTTTTCTGTGACTAACCCAACCAATGAAAACTTGATAAAGACTCTTGTCATCATCTAACATTTTGATTGACTATTAAAAGGCAGCCCTAGGTACAAGTCATGTCCTGCTACATTAGCTGTCACATTGTTGCAAGTCTTTCGCACTCTCTTATAGTCACGCCTATTATATCTGGTTCCACAGTAATTATTGCGTTGTCCGCCACAGAACAAAGATGGTTCCTTTTGGAACTGCCAAGAAATGACATTAAAGAACCGTCTACACATTCCCATTTCCCCTGCAGGATTTTGTCCCCCTCTATCAGGACTTTGAGAACTTTTACACCAGGAACTTGTACATGAGGATTCGAGACAACTGGAACCGACCCATCTGTAGCGTCCCCGGTGCTAAGATGGACCTGGTGGAGAGAGTCTCCCACGACTACAACTGGACCTTCGAGTAAGTCGCTGCATGAGTGGATTTGGCTGTGAGCCGTTGTTCATGAAGAACATTACTCCCCTGCAGAAGCGTGTGTCTCTGTGCATCTGATCCTTAGCTCAACAGGAAGTTCATTGATTTGCACTTTAAGTCGCTGACCTTTTATTTCTGATAATAAGAGTGACGTAAGCCATGATTCAGACGGTTATGTTGAAAGCACTAGTATCTGTCACATGGCACTGAACAGAAACACTATCTAAACTACACAATCTGGCCTCAGCACAACATTGAAATGATTAATGATTATAATTGGTTTTAATTTTGTCCCATTACCTTTGTTTTATTCCCTCTTGTTATCTGTGGCATTTTAAGACCCAAACATACAGTAATATACACAAACATGTATTCTATTGATTGTTAGCAGGGCTTTTGTGAAACAGTTTAAACATAGGGGAGAGTGCAGGAATCTCTCTGCAGACAAACTGCCCTGATGGCAGTGAAGGTTGTGTCATGTTGTTCCTTTTTTGTCTCAGGTATGTGCAGTATAATATGAGCCATGCCAGCTGACTTCCCAAGAGGGCAATAAACTATTGTGTATTATAACAGTGCATGATAACTAGTTAATGGATAACATTGAGCAGGAAAGGCAGACAGCCCATGTTGGAGATCATTTCTATGAACCCAGGGTCAGGGTACCAGTTCTGTGTCTGACTCTCTGTCTCTCTCAGGCACACAGGCAAGGTGGTGAAGAGCGTCATCAATATGGGCTCATACAACTACCTGGGCTTTGCTGAGAACTCTGGGGCGTGTGCCGAAGCTGCTATTGAATCCACACAAAAGTATGGAGTTGGAGTGGGAAGCACTCGCTGTGAGATGGGTAAGGGTCAAAACAAGTTGTACTGAACACAAGATCTGTTTATTTATTTTTTTAAAGCTTTCACGGTTTGTCTTGAGTGCTTTTATTACAAAAGGTAAGTCGGCTCATGATAAAATGGACTTTATTAAACCTCAGCTGGCGGCTCCTCTCTTGTCTCTGAAACAAAGGCCACAGGCCGATGTGGTTTTGAAAGACTAAAAGATTGACGTTGAAATATATTGACGCATTGTGAAAGCTTTGAAGTTAGTCCTTTTCACTTCAGTGCCTAGTTTGCTGAAGCCTCCTTTTGACCTGGGCAGGTAGAGTGCCTTTCCTTCCTCATAAAACATTTGCATAGCGTATTTTCAAAGTATTCTTTTATATCCAGTAGTGTTTACATCCATCCTTTTTACCTGCCTTTGCTGGCGCATTATAGCGCGTCTTGGTGTGTTACCACTACCTTGATGGTCCTACCATTGGATCAACAGTACCACGTCACCATCTTTCACGCGTGCATGTAATAAACAAAACAGGGACCCACTCCTAGAAAAACTGTCCCATAGTGCTGCTAAAGGGCAGAAACTCAACAGGGAGCCTTTAAGGAAAGTGGACTGACCTCACTGTTGGTTGAACAGATGTAAACAAACAAATGTGACTTCTCCCATAAGAAGATTCTGTGAGTTATAGTCCACTGATGGAAGTTGTTGTTGTTGTTGTTGTTGTTAAACTGTGATTATGTCATTTCCAGGGAACCTGGACATCCACGATGAGCTGGAGCAGTTGGTTGCCAGGTTCCTGGGTGTTGAGTCGTCTATGGCTTTTGGCATGGGCTTCGCAACCAACTCCATGAACATTCCTGCTCTCACCGGGAAGGTATGGAATTGTATTTATTTCCTTTGTTTGTTGTCCTTTGTTCTCCCTAGAACATCCCACTCCTCTTGATTTGATTAGTTTTTCATTTTTTTCCCTGTGTTGTAGTTCCATTGGCCCCTGTACCCATGCTGTAATTGCATGTGAGTGCCATTAACAGTTACTGTTAAGGAAAACCCCTGTTTCCTGTGTAAAGTGAAAACAAGCTACATGTTCTGATGTTTGGCCAAGCTTAAAGAGTTCAGACTGTTGTAGAATACACTAATTTCCAGCCAAAGCTTCCAAAACATTCCGAGTGCATGGGGTTGGAGATTGATTTTTGATAAGTCCCAGCCACTGTTGCTCTAACACCAACAAATCACACACACATCCTTACTTGTGTCTCTTTTTATCTCTAGCCAATGTCTCCTAAACAGGAAGTAAAAGTTTGAAGTCAAAGAACACGTTTCCTGACGTCCACATGAGTGCAAAACAGATATGCAGAGAGAAACTTACAGTAAAGATTTGTGTCACAAGGGTTCAGAAATTCTTAACTCTCTCTAATTCTCTGCTAGCTCACACCATTATATCATGGTATAATTGTGTGTTGTGCACCAAGCCTATTTATTCATTGACTAGAGGTAATGATGTGCCCTGTCTGAATGTTTGGGTGGGTTGACCTTAAGAGGTGAATAAGGTGTGCTCATTATTTATAATATAATGAACAAGCAATCCTGCCTGGGAATATTTTTGCCTGGTTATGATCAGTGCATGTCGATATCCAACTCTAGTTTGTATGAGAAGCTGATACTCTGATTTGTGATTCGATTCATATAATCTTTTCACAGGTTAAGGGGTCCATTTTGGTTTTAAGCACACATTTTATTTTGGATCATCATAAGTAATACGTATTAGTTTCCAAACAAAAAGTAACTTGGATTAACTTTTTTAAAAACTTTTCTAAGGGAATAAAACCATATATGGATGTTATTGTGTTAGTAAATATATTCATGGAAACAGCCAAGTATACTTAGTCACAGAGTGTTAAAGGTTCATGTGAACGGCTTAACCCGAAAAACATCCGTATCATACTGCAGGTATGTTCCAGAGACTTCACTTCATTCTTGCTCAAAGAGGAATAATTAGTCATTGCGCAACACTAAAAAACTCCATGTGAAATCCAGGGGTGTTGCATTTTTGCAAAAAAAAAGCTCCTATAGAGGGTTGAGCCTGAATATTTCTCACTGAATAGTGTTTGACTTTTCTGGCTAATTGGGGAGTGCTGCCCTCCTGGTGTAGACGCTGAGATCACCAGCATGAATCAGAACTCTGCTTTCAGTTAAAAAAAAACTTTTCTTTTTTGTTTTAGGGTTGTCTTATTCTGAGCGACGAGCTGAATCATGCATCGCTGGTGCTGGGTGCCCGCCTATCTGGCTCCACAATTCGGGTCTACAAACACAACAGTGGGTGACCTCCAATAATGTGCTCCATACCTAAGAACAGTTAGATACAGTTGCGACTCAGAGAACACAGAACACACAAGATTAAAGTTGCTTCACTAAATGCACATTGCAACACTTGTTCACATACTTTACTTCTACAGTGCTGCCTTTACTCCACTGCCGCTTTGTCTTTCTCCTATTTGCTAGATGGAATCACACATTAGAGGATGTGGTGGGATCTTTTTGGTTCAGAATGAACAAGCGCACACGCACACACACAGACACACGTATCCACACAGTCACCAGAGATCCTAACTTACTGTTATCTTAGCTTACACTCAACCACGGACCCGACAGGCTGACTGCTAAGAACACACTCTCAATGCTTCAAAGGGTTGTGATCATAAAATATTGACACTCATCTATTAATTAAAGAAAGTTCTCGTATTACTTCAGGGAAATAAAATCTATCCTTAGACAACAACGCAGTTTTTCCACCAAGTAGTCCAGTCCACTTCGGTTCGTCACACATTAGAACAACAATTTTTGTGTTTTCATTGGCAAAAGTAGAGAACCACTCCAATCGTCTTGTTTTTTCCTAGCACACTGACCCAGGACTTGACACGCTGCAGTCCATTGATTGGTAAATAGAATTGGCACTTTTTGCAACAAAGGACGCCATGCGTAATTCGGCAGTATTTTTCTTTGCTGCCTGCTGCAACAACTGCTACATACCGAGAAGAAAGAGCACGAAACATTCAATGTCCTCCATTGTGTTCCTTTTGTTTACTGTGTCGCCGTAGATATGATGTCACGCTACATACGTGGCTACCATCCAGCAAAAACCCCGCCTGGATTTAAGAGTACTCTGCGGAGGAAATGCAAAACAGATCTAGGGTTTAGGTACATGTAGGTACGAGTTTCAAGGGTTGTATACTGATAGTGTTTTGTGGAAACGTGGCTCAAGTCTTTTCTCTGTATTGTAGACATGCAGAGCCTGGAGAAGCTGCTGAGAGATGCTATCATACACGGGCAACCGAGAACCCACCGACCCTGGAAGAAAATTCTCATTGTGGTGGAGGGCATATACAGGTACACACAACGATCTTTGTCTTTCTCTCACACGTACAGTGCACTCGGACACTAAACATGTACCGGCTTTAGAATTGCCTGAGCTACATAATCAAGCTAACTTAGCTAATAATAAAGAGTTTGTGGTTTCTGTTTTATTGTCATTGCCAAGTGTTTTATACCACTGCTGTATTACATTACACTCTGTTTACTTACTATTACTTGAAACCTACAGTTTTCTGGGTGAGGCCTCAGTTTTTATTTAGCTTCACTGGTTTGACTGCTTTTGCCATTTTATATAAATTTTATATATATGTCCGTACATAAGACACTTTGAAAACCCTTTCAAACAAATAGTAATGTTTAGTATTTCACAATATTCTTTAGTGGCAAAGTGTCTTTGATCACCAGTGGTAGAACTGTTACTTTTTTAAGACACTATGGTGTCATAATGCAAAGGCATTGATTTTCTAAGCCTGCCATAGGACCGTAAGGCTGTTTTTATGATGTGACCATCTTCACCGTAGCAGCAAACTCATTTGCAGTAAAACAACGAAGCATGTCTTTTATAACAGAAGTGAATCAATGATTAGTTCAGTGCGAACATTTCTCTCCACTGATTTCACTTGAGGCTACACTCGTGCCAGCTTACAGAATAAAGACATTTTCCAATGGGACAAAGTGTGAATATCACAATTTGTCGTTCAGACAGTTTCTTATTATAGCAACACTCCCTTTATATCATTTTGTTTAAATCTAGAACATAATGAAAATCTGGAAGTGTGCCCACTCTCTTTTAAGCATAATGTATTCCTTGTTCTTTATGGTGTACTCGCTATAAAGGCAATCAATCCCGTTGATCAATATAGTTCTCGGAGAAATGGCCTGACATGCTTGATGCCCTTTACTAATGCAATATTAATGGAGTTTCATTTCCACTGGGGTTTTCAAAGTAAATGCCTCAACTGCTAAAATAGCCAGTGCCTTACACTGACCCGTACACAGCTCAACAAAGCTTATGCAGTTGTCTATAGGGTCAACTGCGCACACTCTCCCTCAATTAGACAGCAGCTTTCTGAGGTTAGGTTTAGATTGTGAGTGTCAGTCAATCTAACATTACTGTGTTTGTCAGAATATTGATTAGGGAGCGAGAAAGCTCATCACATTCAAATATGATTTCTTTTTAGGTCTAAGCATGTCGCTACTATAGATAAGATTGTTTTCTTGTCTTGAAGTATGGAGGGCTCCATCGTGCGTCTGCCAGAGGTCATCGCTCTGAAGAAGCGCTACAAGGCGTATCTGTACCTGGATGAGGCCCACAGTATCGGGGCCCTGGGGCCTAATGGCAGGGGGGTGGTGGACTACTTTGGCCTGGATCCCAAAGATGTGGACATCATGATGGGAACATTCACCAAAAGCTTCGGTGCTGCTGGAGGATACATCGGAGGCAAAAAGGTGGGTGACCTCTTGCTCAGGTAAAACTAAAGCTGTGAGGTCAGACAATGGAATATGATGCCTTCTCTGTTGTAAGGGATAATGTAGCATACTGAGCTTAGTCATCCTCTTTGTGTGTCATTCAGTTTTGTTATTGGTCAATGCTGTTTGCCAGTAATGGGAAATTTTTCATTTTCAGTCAAAGTAGAGCTGCAAACAACGAAAACCTACAAATACAGAGCAAGCACACAGATACAAGATGGAGCTGCATCTTTTGCAACACTTAAAAACTGTGGATTTTGAGTTGTAAACTAAATAATTTGACTGTGATGAAACACATCAATGCTGGTGTTAATGTTTACATTTCTTACCAAATTTATAAAAGAAAACAGCATTTTATGGTTGAAAATGGCTCAACATGCCATCTACTGTTTTAAATCAGCCCTGAACCTGCAGGCCAATGCTGACATAGTCAACAGGTTGGTACCGGTCTACGTCATGAACTTTGTATGAAAACAGACTCTAATCAGTGTCAGTCAGCATCGCTCGTGTTCCCTGACCCACACACTACGTAGCCACAAGGCCACGCCTCCTACAGTTGTTGTTGTTCTAGCTGAATTTGAGGGTGGAGTTACACTTTAAATGCCCAGATGATGGTGACAGGAGATGATGCGTTAAATGATGAAACCCTCAACCTAAACCTTCAAATTGGTTCATTTACAATATTTTAATTATAAAGAACCTTATGTAACCAATTACATTATCTTCTCCTGCAAAATAAATAACGTGGTAATGATTGTATTTTTTCAAACTATTCAATCTATTCTTTAATACAGAAGAACTGCATTAAAAATGTAGTTTTACCCACCATCTGGTATCCTTAGTAACTGGTATCCTTAGTAACTGGTATCCTTAATAACAAACTTGGTATTCATTGTCTATATCTTTTGATAAAATTATGATTGTACAGAAACAATAAAATCCTATGTTATAGACTGCTTAGTACTACTATATTGTCGTATTTGTCTCTCTTTACAAACTTTTCCTGTCCTATATCATGCGACTGTCTTGCTTCCCCATTGTTATTGACAAAGAACAGCAACTTTAATATAATTTCTCTGTCAGGAGCTGATTGACTACCTGCGGTGCCACTCTCACAGTGCCCTGTACGCCACCTCCATGTCCCCGCCTGTGGCCCAGCAGATAATCACTTCTATGAAGATCATCATGGGAGAGGATGGGACCAGACTGGGTAGGTGCCAGAAAATGACACTCATCCCTTTTTAAAACGTTCGCCTCTGCGTTGGCAGCAGCAGCACTGTGTAATCAGATGAGACGGCAATTTCATCACCATCCGGGGTGATGGACGGACGTCATCTTTTACAAAGGTTACATTTGCAGAAGGTGTGCAGAGACATGGGTGGGCAAGATACTCAGAGCAAGTGGAAATGTCAGTGTTATTTGGCATGACCTTCCATCAGTGACCACAAGATGGCAGCGTAAGCCTGTGGCTCAGGCTGCAAAAGTGAGGAGGTCTGTAGCAGATGACTGGTTCACACAGACAATCTTTTTTTTTTTTTTTTTTTTTAAACACATGTCAGCGTCGCCACCTTTTATACTTTGACTACTTCCTACTGACTGTGCTTGTTTACCATGGAAACTTTTCATTCCCAGCCAAGTGATAAAGGCACTACTATCGATGGCCAACTGGCAATTATTTACTGGTAAATAAAGGTGTGTTAGACAGCCTTATCAAACTCCATGGCATGTGTAAATCCATTCTAGATATAATGTAAATGCCAGCCACATCTGGCCTTCATACATTTACCTTCTCACCATGTCACTTGCGACTACAACATTGGATGCAAATGTAATTTTTAGAATGTCACATGAACTTATTTTTTAAATGAGTGACAGTGGGTGCCCTCTTAGTAAAACTATGTTATTTTGTAATATCTTGAGATGGTTACTTTAGCTTTTGAGCACCACTTTAAACTGATGAAAAGCGTTGCAACTTATTTTCTTTCACTACCCACTCTGATGATGTCAAGATAAAACCTGCAGGTTGTTGTTCAGCTGTTTGAAGGTCTCTCTGTAGTCCTCGACAGCAGCCTCCTCCTCGCTTTATCTTTCAAGAAGTGCATTTTTTAAATATGATGGGGTGGACCAGTTCCCTTCCTCTGTCTGATTCAGCCCAGGATGGTGGACGGTCTTGAAGTGGTGTGTGTGTCTCTTTGCCTTCATGATGGGTACAAAGCAGCATACATGGTGCTTTAGGCCAGAGATCTGCACACACACACACACACACACACACACACACACACACACACACTTCACTGAGTCTTTTCTTCTTGCAGGGCGGCACCTCTTTACTCTTTACGGGACTCGATTGATGCAATCCCCCTTAAAATGCTGATATGCGATCTGATTTCCTGGCTCCTCAGTCATTCAATCATTAGATACTGGAGTAAATACCTGGAGCAAACTTTTTAGTGTTCCACAATGTCATCAACTCTTTCTCCAAACCATTTCTGAGAAGAGGAGGCCAGACTGGCAGACCTCACAACGCATCCCAGTTTTCCTCATAGAAGACTAACAGTGACTGAAGTCTGAGTGCTTGCAGCCCTGTCACTGTTTGAAATTCCGGCCTTTGAAGAGTCAGACACTGACACAAAGCGGAAGTGACAGATGAGCTGCCTGCTAACAGTTTGGTGCCGTGTTCAAGTCGCTATGGATGGCTGCTCATGGTTACCGGCACAGGCCTGCATCAAAATCCCCCAAAAAAGACATTTGTCGTTTGAAGCTTGCATCAATCAAACGTGTAGATGCGAAATAAGGGAACGAGACGGGCAAAGCTTTCTTCGTTATGAAAAGAATGCTAAAGCTTTTTAAAAAGTGTCTGAAAATCATATGCTACAGTTTTTTTGGCCAGCCGATCACTGATCACGTCTGAATAAATATAATGCCAGACTTTGTTGTGTCGGGGCACTTTGAAGCCCACAGCGTTTCTGCACTGCCAGGCAGATGTGTGTTGCTGTTGGCTCTTTGCACCATATGGTTATTTGTTTGGTTAAGATGCTATCTCTGGAGGCTCAGTCCGAGGATTCAGCGGGTGAATCCGCAGTGTGTATCAGTCTGACACGTGAGGATTGATGCCTGTTTACTTTCGACCGACTTAAAAGGATCCTGGTCGTCTTCAAAGGCAAGCGGTGTGGGACTTTGTAAAATACATGGTGTTGACTCAGACTCCTCATAAGGGTTTCTTTTAGTTTTTTTTGTTGGTTGACAGTTCTGTTACTGGAGCAGGACTTGACTCAATAATTGACTTCTTACTGGACCTTGGATCAGTTTTTAGACTAACTTGGGCTTGTGCCATCAGTTGATATTCCTGTTATTTAAAAGCAGGCTAAATAGAAAAAGTGCAAAAGTACACGTTGTTTTCTTCACTTGGCCTCTGAACAAGAGCTGACGATACACTTTAATGAGGCTTACAAACATAAATAATAAATAAAACTAGTGTTGTGACACCTACTCACCCTCACAAGTGTTTGCACCTATTGTGGCTGATTGGGCCTCGATGCAGGTTGCCCAGAGCTGCGTGAGGTCACCAAACTGCACACACTAAATAGGGACAATACAGGTGTTGCCACGCCCCCTCACAGGTGTAACATGAGAGGGAGGGAAACACAAGCGTGTGTGCATGCTAATGAGGAGAAATCTAATCAGGCAAACGAAGAGAAAACACTTGTGTGGGCGAGAAGGAGCTTTAATCAACACCCGTTATCAAGGTTTCTAATTGTGATCAGTGTTCATTGGTGGTTGAGCTCCAGCTACAGTAAAGTAAGGCAGGCACACCACCTAAAAGTATAAGTTACCATATTCGTTTTAACTTTTTTCCACCCAGTTTGCTTTGAATAACAAGAATAAGCTTAACAACAGGCGTGTGTCCATGTTATTTGTGTGTGTGTGTGTGTGTGTGTGTGAGATGATATATAATAATATTGAAGTATCCCTCTGTTTACCTGCCATCTCCAGGTGCTGATCGCCTTAAACATCTATCAGAGAACACCACCTACTTCCGCAGGAAACTCCGCGACATGGGCTTCATCATCTACGGCAACGATGACTCACCCGTAGTACCCATGATGCTTTACATGCCTGCCAAAATTGGGTATGTGATTTAACCATTTCAAATGATATTTGCATTGCTTTAAACATCGCGGATCGTTTTGATGGCTAATCGTAACAACACAATAGGTGATATCACATTTGGAAAAGACATAAAGGCTTATGCTCTAATTTTAACGACTTTTCTCCAAATAGAATCTGACGTAGTGTGGGCAAGCTGTTTATGATTTCCATCTCACACACTAAAGAGAGCACCACCTAAGATGTGGTGACTGTGGTGGTGGAGAGCTGTGTCGCCCTGCGTCTAATGCCGCCGTTGCTTTTCAGGGCATTCGGGCGGGAGATGTTAAAGAGGAACATCGGCACAGTGGTTGTCGGCTTCCCAGCAACACCCATCATCGAGTCGAGGGCGCGTTTCTGCGTTTCGGCTGCCCATACCAAAGAGATGCTCGACACCGTAAGTCATCCAATGAGTCAAATCACTGTCTGCACGACAAAATGAAGTCTGTATTTATTTAAAATATTAAAAATAAGTAGGTGAATGCAGACTTAAAAAAAAAAGAACAGGTTACAATTGAATTGCAAAAATTATTTTTCCAGCAGACATCCCATAGTTTATTTATTTTTTAATCTACATTTAATCAGCCATTCCTTTACATTTTGTCTTCCCATAAAAGTAGTCTAAAATGTAAATGTGTCAGTTTCCACTTGCAAAATCAGCATGAAAATCACTTCAAATGGTTCATTGGTTTTCAAACATCTGGGTCTTTCTGGCAAAACCTTAGCACAAATGGAAAATAATGTATAGCATTTGCTCCACTGTCATCTCTGTTTATCAGTAAGATGGTCACCTCTTTCTGTATTGGGTGAAATGAGTGAAACTAGTTTCTTGGACAATCTTATGTTTTTATTGAATGCTGCTACATCCAACACACAACTGCCATTTGGCCTTTACTTATCATCCGAGATGTGAGAGACAGACATCGGATGTCTGCTCAGTCTCTCACCACTGGATCCCATTCAAGGGATGTTGTTACAGGATAGACTTTTATTGCTGAAGACTTCATTTTATCTTCACATGATAATAATTAGTTTGTTTCGATTCAAGCACCCGATGGGCTTTTTTTGTCAGATGCTGATCAACCTGCTTGATCGCTGACTTGACAGTTTTTTATGTCAGTGTTGTCCACGTGCTCAAACATGCGAATGTTCCTGTTTAGACAATAAAAGCTCCCAAGATGTCCTTTATTATAAAGGGACTTAGAAGGCCAAGCTGTCTCCACATATTATAGTGTGGCTCAGACGGAGACTTTTATTTGAGCTGCTCTGTCTCTCCAAAGGCACTTCATTCATCTTACTGAGAAGCATGTCAACACCGTTTGTAATAGTCCATTTAAAGGGCATCAGCCTGCCTTTGTAGAGCACTTCGGGGAGCCGCTTTTTCCGTCTTTGGAAAAGCCAGCCCTTGCTATTTCTCAAACCATGGAATCAGAAAAAAAAAGGTCAGGAGGAAGGTAAATTGTTTCCAGGTGCCCTGCAGTGTTGCAATGCTGATACAGCCTCTTGACGTGGAGGAGTTTGTGTTCAGTTGTAGTTCATGCATGGAGCCTTCTGTCATGTTTTAGTGCTTGAAAATCCAAGTGTGATTAAAGCTTAGCACTTCATTTATCACCCACAGATGCAATCCCCTGATAAATCTATCTGCTCATCTATTTTTTAATTGTCTGACTACATTTACTTTATTTTGACTGACAAATAATCTCTTTTTAGATTCAGATTCACCGTGTTCTTCCTGTTCTTTTGCCAGGCACTGGAGGCCATCAGTGAAGTGGGCGACCTGCTGCAGCTGAAGTACTCCAGACGCGAGCTGCCTCTCCCCTCGCTTGGGTGGATGTCTGAGGAGAGCCTGCTTCAGGACTGAGTCACCTGATCCCCCTCCGTCACCTCCCGCCCCTCCCTTACTGTACCTTTTCTCGTCTGATATTCCTTCTTTTTGTCCCTCTTCCTCTGAGCCAGTGTCTCCAGCCCACTTCAACATATCTCCTCACTTCAGACTCCTTCACCAGAACCAAAGTCTTCACAGGTCCAGCTCATTTTGAAACGTGCACGCTAGCATCGCTCATTAGCCTGTCCAGCTGATTTCACCCGTAGCAGGGGAAGGCCGACACCCCCCTCTTCCCTCTGTATGTGTTGGCAGTTATCAAGTGCGTCCAGAGCCTTTTAGTTTGTCCTAACTTATTGTGACTGCATCGGTCTAACGTCAAGTCTTATTCCTGTGTGCACATTGAATGTGTATCTTATTTGTGCAATAACAACAACGATGTGGAGTTTCTTTTGTAATTCAAACAACCTAGAGCAAAGTAAACAGATTTTTTTGCCACGAGTTCCTACTCGTGTGCTTGGAGAAAAACAAATCTGATCATAGCCGTTTGCTATGATGAACACGAGGAAAAAATTATATATGTAAATAATATTTATCCTGAAGTTAGTGATGCTGCCTCAGGGTAGCATCCCAAACCTCACAGAGAGATACATTACTTCACATGAGTAACAGCATGTTCACTCTATATGTATTTATCTGATGGCTTATTTTTCCTAATCACTTTTACTTGAATAGAGAGTACAGAATATTGGGTTATTTCCCTAACCAAAGGATATATATGTATAAAAGTGTTTTCTACCTTTTCTCTTAAAATGCAAAGCAGATGTTCCAAAAGAAAAAAAATAACAGGGAAAGAATCCCAGGGAGCAAGACTAAGGAAAATTTTTTACTGCTTATTTTCTATAAATATTTTTCAGCCTTATTTACTGTTTACACCTGAACTCAAAAACTTGAGCCGAGTGTCTTTAACATTTCTATAAGCTAATGAGTTACATGTGTGATTTACTTTCCCCTCCTTTTCTTTCCGCTAAGTCGTTCTCACTCAAGTGCTTTCATGTGAATCAGCGCAGACACCGATCTCCGAGCACGATGACACGCTGTAACTTGGCTCTGTATGTATGACGACGCTTATCTGATATACAGACGGCTTTATTTATTTAAAATGTCTTCTTCATCTCTCAGCTATTTTTTTTTTTTGTGAAAAATGTAACTATTATCTAAAAGGCAGCTCCAAATGTGTCCCAGTGGAAGTCGAGTGTTTTAACTGACTACTTACACATCTTAACTTAAGTGCTTGCACTACTGACAGGCATTGTAAATGCACAGATGACGTAGTGAAATTCTGCAGGATTTGTATTCGTTTGGGTTTGCGTCAAATGTCATTGTTTTATTTATTTTATTTTTTAATTTTTTTTTCATATTTTGGATTGACATTCCATATCGATCTGCCTTCAGTGTCCTGTGTTTGTTTAGACTGTTTTTGTCTTGACTTTTCTGTGTGAGATCACCCCAAACTCAGCAGACATGCCACTTGTCAAATATCCTGTGCGATGCGTGTTTATGTTCTATCACTTCATTGATGTGAATTGGAGGCCGCGTCAGTGTAGGCAGTTGGAAAGCTGGCCGTTGTCTGGCAATGTGACCGTTCCTATAAATGTTGATCAAAGTGATTCAACTCAACTCAAGTTTTGAGATGCTTTTGTTGATGTTTTTGACATTTTAACGCAGCACAACTTTCTCTTTTAACTCTTCATCCATTAGGCATTCATTGCATTGTTGTAATCGAGTGAGTCATTCCAATACAGTTTTTTTTCCACAGAACATGGCTTGAATAACAAGTCAGTGATGCATTTGTTTTTAATAAATATAATATAAAAGGTGGAACACATGACTATGATCTGGAATTGCAATCTTCAGAAATGCGCTCCAACATAAAACATTTTCTTCTCGTCAAAGTTTCCTCTCCAGCTGTCTGCAGCACCATGCAGTATGTTAAGTCTCTACATTTCTGTCTATGGAGGAAAAAATGTAATCGCAAACAGCAACGTGACTGTTTGTCTCGGCCAGGTTTCCCTCACTGAAAGTGAGGAATTATAGTCATGAGAGATTATTCAAATATTTGCATCGCTTGGAGGTCTTTGATGTGATGTGACATTTCCCAGCCTGCCTACCACAAATACCTTCGGACTGACCTCCTGATTGGAAACTTGCTTATCATTTGCATTTGCCCTTGGAATTGTATTTGGGTTGAAGATAAACCACTTAAGAGGAGTTTGTAAAGCCATGATGTTTGTTGACCATGCTGTTGGAAACAGTGCTGATTAAAATCACTTTCTTTTTTTTTATCATGCTCTGGAATGGGTTTGTGTGTATTTACAGCAGGCACACACAGACTGGAGTCACAACTTAAAAGCTCATGACAAACATGTTTGAAAGCCTTTTTGACTGATAAGTCACTGACATCCTGCCACTCCACAGCATTCCACAGTGGCCAGTCATTCTTAAAATAGTATTTGTTGGTTTATTTGTGAAAGTGTATGCCAGTGGGATGAGAAAATGACTTGTTACCAACGTTTAGAAAAGGGCAAAACAAACAAGCCTAAAGGAATTTACGTGTCAAATCATTTCACATGGCAGTGGTGGAAAATTTCACTTTACAATGTTGCTGCTCAATTCTTGATTAAACGAACTTTTCTCGGTGAGCGAGTAGATGTCCACTTCACGTCCTGTGTATGTAGCCTATGTAAACTAAACCTTGTACCTTATCAAGAACCTCAGTGGCCCAACGCCCCCCCCTCCCTGCACACAGCTGTGAGCAATAAGCCTCCCACCCCCAACTCCTTCAGCATCAACCTTCTGAATGCGTGCGTAAACGCCAAGTTTACCGAAACCGGTTGGCTGGGCTGTACACACACAAACACGCACACACGTCCACTCGAACCGGCGGATGAACTTCAGCTGGATAATGGATTAACGCATCAGACAGATAGCAACAACGCACAGCACACTATGAGCTCCAGATGAAAACACCCACCCACCCACGACGGAGTGACTCACAGTTTAAAGTAGTTGAATAAGCAAGCGCCGGTGCGGACGGGGAGATTCTGCGTGGGGTATCTGACTTCTTTCTGGTACTTAAACCTCTTCCAACTGTGGGGTTTTTATGGGGAAGAGAAGCGCTGAGCTCGACCCGCCACGCGGACTAACAGTTGGAGCGCGAGACGCTGGTGCCAGATATGGATAGCGCGCGGGAGACCTCCGGACGCTGGTGCGCATCTTCATAAAGTGCGACACTTCGACACTGACTGGGCCTAAAACCTGTTGGTCCTGTGTCTAAGTCGCTGACAAACGGTGGACGACAAGGACGCAGTCGCGTCTCCTAAACCAACAAGCTCACGTAGGGAGAAAAGTTTGAGAAAAGCATCCGAAGAACTTTTGCGGATCTTCGCGGGGCGCTTTGAAGCAGGCGAGATGCGTCAAGAGGTCGCGCGGAGATTTCAGATGCTGCTGCTGATCTGGTCAACGCTTCTCGCAGGTTTCGGGACAGGCTTTCCCACCAGGCACAAGAATGTTGGCCACAAGGTAAGTTTTCTTCAGGTATTGATCGTGGTTTGGCATTTTTTAAAGTTTAGCAAGTTATTGCTGCAGGTTTCTTCTTAAAATCGCACCTGCCGCTGACAAAACTCTTGTTTTGTCACAATTAGCTGGTGCCGTTGTACATCTTTGCTATTTTTTATTGCAAAATACAGTACTAGTATTAATGTCGACTAATATTCTCAATATTAGAACAGTATTACAGTATTATACAAATATCACAGAAGATAAAAACGTTTGGCTTCTTTTTAATCAGAAAACTGCAATGTGAATGGAAATGAACAAAATGCACATACTATGTTGAATTAGTAGCCAAGTTGTTATTGGATAACACAAGCACTAAAATTAGGAGCTTTTTGAGGAATTTTGACAAAAAATATATATATATAAATAAACACAAATATAGTCAGTTGTCTTATTTCCAACACATATTCTATGTTTATTTGTTTGTCTGTACACTACAATCTGGAGAAAATTGAACAAAAATGGCTGGTAAAGTCATTGCTGCTTTTCAGCCTTTACCCTCAGTCAGTTTCCATCTAATGATTCAGTCAATTCAATGAGCTGAAATGACAGAATTTCCTCATCAGTGCATGCTGCTCTCCTTTGTTGCACATCTCTCTCTCCATGTATAGTAAGGTTTGCCATCACTGGGCATACACTCTCCTATAACAAACTCTCTCTACACACACACGCTGTGCAGTGTGTGGTGTATCTAGAGGAATGTTTGTCTTACACACGGACATATTTGGATATCGAAGTCTGTTTGTGTGTGTTTGTGTCAGGGTTCAGTTTTTGCCTTTGAACTCTTCTTCTTGTGTGGCCTCCCATGGATGCCCTGTTGAGACTCTTGCTCTCTCATCATCTGTCTGATTGATGTCAAAGCAGCAACAAGAGACAG
>JAVQJL010091795.1:0-12779 GCA_036024295.1 Nannoperca obscura
ACAGAACTGTTGATTACAGGATTTGTACATCAGGCCCATTTAGTAGCTATTCTGGAGCTTTCGTATCGCATGCTCTTCTTCAGCAGACGTTGTCCAGTTGTTACAGATGTTCATCATTCAGTCTTGACCACAGAAACCATCGCTGACAAAGAAATCCCACCACAAGGTAGTGTTATTTAGTAGCTGTTCAGTTCCGGAGCTTTTGATCTTATCACATGATCTTTTATATAATATATAATATACATGTATATCAAAGGTTCTGATTTGGGCATGAGGAAATGCAGAGGAGGCAGGAAGACAAATGTCTCCACCCACTGTAGTCTCTGTAGACCAGAAACCAATGCAGACGCAAATCATCGCCTTTCACTGACTTTTTGTTACTTTCTCATTACTGTGATCACTGACATTTCTGCTTTCTCTCTGACTCGCAATGACAAGAAAAGAAAATGATAAAAAGGCAGTGTAAAATAACGCAAAATCTGGTGGTCCCCAGAGCTCAACACACTGCAACTCAGGAAAAGACCTGCAGACAGAAAACAGACAACAGCTTCATCAAGTTGACAGCATGTGCAGCATTTAGGGGGAAAAAACTGAGGAAACACAACCAAATACAGAACATTGTGTTGTGTAATTACTTACAAAGCATTTTAATTAACTTAATGGAAATGAGAAAACAATTGTATACAATGTCTAGTGCATCAGATATTACACTGTTATTTGAATTTGTTGGCTAGTAATCAGCAAAAAGCTAATGCACGTTTAACAGCAAATATCTGCAATAATAACTGAATCATGCAATCAGATTGTTAAAACAATGAAGAAATTAAGTTTGGACACACTTGAATGGGAAAGTGTGGGTATGGTGTGGTCTCATCTGAATGACGGGCCGCACCACCACAAACCCCCTTCCCCTCCGTCCCTCATTAGCCCTTCGTCAGTGCTGAAATATCCCGCCATTTCATTATTCTCCAGAGGTGGCCGGTGCTGACGCAGCACTGAGGAGGTGTCTTGTGCCGTCTGCTTTTTCTTTTCTCCCTCCCCTCGCTTCCACAGCCCTGGAGAAAAGGAAACGAGGGAGGAAGGAGCAGGAGGACAGGGAGGGAAGCTACCCTGCCAGAGGAGCCTCGGAGAAACAGCAGAGGCAGGCCAACAAAGGCACGTGTGATGGAGCGGCGAATGGGAGCCATTAAACTTCCAACAAGGGAAAGATTAGACAGAAGGGACAGATGGATAAAGGAGCTGACAGAAGAAAGACTGACATATTACAGATCCACCAGAGATTTTTGGCCTAAGCTCTGGCACACATTTGCCATCTAAAATAAGTCATTCTGCGTTCGCTCGCTAATCTCTCACTCTATTCCATCTACTCCAAACACACAGTTCAAAGACCCCCCTGCTCCTCCCTTCCTGTTCCCACATTAATTAAATCCGTGTGTAATTACTATCGTCGAGAAGGGAATCTGAGGCGAGTAAGTAAAATTGGTCACGGCCTCTGTATCTTTGAAGTGAAATTACTTGAGCAAAGTTTAGTGCCAGAATATAAAGACGCTACACTGTAACTGCATGCAGGGAAAGGTGGGGCTTAAAATGACAGATTTGAATTGAACTACCTGTGCTCACACCTGTTGTCGGCTGCTCGACTGGACTCGACGCCCCCCCCCCACAGAGATCAATAGAGATTGTATGATGATCTGTTTCTGTAGCAGAAGATCAAGGCTGCTTGTCCTCATTTCATGACCTTACAGCAAATGTTTCCCCATAGCATCTTTTATAGTTTATTTATGAAAACAGCTTGTAATTATTCATCAGCTGCTACAAGATCTGGCAGGCATCTATTTGAAGCCATGGCTCTGTTGTTGTGCACTAGTGTATGGTGAGTTAAACCATGTAGAAGTTATTAAATACTGGACCAACTAGCATTTAGCAAAAGTAACCTGTTCTTAAAGAGGCCCTAATCAGTATTTTTATATGACTATTGGATCAAATGATTACATGTAACCCACAGATAATTATCTCAAGACTGTAGTTCTCCTCAGCTCTACAGAGCTTATTTAGCATATTTCATCTTGTTGCTTCTGTTTTTCAGCCCACAACGTGAATGATTTGTTTCACTCTAACCGCTCGACATCCCTTTTTTTTTCTAAAAGGTTCTGATAAATTCAATTTATGCTACAAACACATTACCAAAATGGCAGACACACAGCATTAGCAACTAGCTAGTAAAGCATTTAGCAGCTAAAGAGACCAAACCAGAGTTAACACAAGAGTGAATGTTGGACTGCCAGGTGGACACAAACAAGACTAAATAAATAAATATAAATAAATAAACGCTAATGTTGCTTCATGTCTGCTGTGTGATGTTTAAATAACCCAGTGTTAGCTAGCACATTAGCGTTGAACCCCCAAAAAGGCAAAAGAAATTAAAGAAAATAAAAAAATGCCAGTTTGGGTTTTAGAGTAATTTATGTAAAACAGGATGACTTAAACCTCGTCCTCATGTGAAGGAACATTTGAAAGAAGTCATTGTAATGCCCAGCTGTTTCTATAACAAAAATACACATAAATCTATATATTATTAATATTGTAGTTTTGTAGTTTTTTAAACTTGAGGTGGATGTGGGCATGTACCAGGGAGTGTCTAATAAAGAGATGCTATTGGTTGCATTATGGAAAAAGTAAGCTCCACTGTTTTTGGAGCTGGATCCATACTATGGACTAAAAGTCAGAATATCTCGGCTTCTGTTGCTTCCATTTTTGACCATTCCAAAATATCAAAAATCCCACTGTGTCAAAGACAGCTTTAGGTGTTTAAATGTCTTTGTTTCAATCATCACAGCCAGCCGCCACTCACCAGCTCACAGAGGCACCTCAGCCTCAGACTGAACTAATTACCTTTGAGCTGTCACTCATCCTCTTTGCCTCTGGGCTAACCTGCTGTCATCATCTTTTCTTCATTCTGTGATTATCCTCCCTTCCTCCCTCGGCCCTTTTCTCCTCTTACATGGACTGCTCATGCCAGGGGAGGACAGATATATGAATAATTCTACAGCTGTATTTGTTATTACACTTTTACACAGTTTAATAGAAACTGGTGAATAATGATTGTGAAATCTCCTCTCCATCCATCCCTTTCTCCTCTATCACTTCTCTTCTCCACACACACGGGAGCTTAAGTGACATGAATAGAAATGTATCCCCCCCCCCCCACACACACACACACACACACACACACACTACAAAACAAAAAAGGCATGTTGCATGTGGATATAGATGAATATGCACACACACAGATGCAAAAATCAATTATACATTTGCACAGACACACATGTACTTTAAGCTAAACACACCATACTGTGTATACACAGCGTCAAATATCACACACACACACACACACACAGAATATGAATGAAATAAGACACATTTTGAAGCTAAATGGATTTCTAATGTAATGCCCAGTCTCTCCACTTTAAGTCAACGTCTGTGTGTGTGTGTGTGTGTGAGAAAGAATGATTGAACGATGCAGGACTTGGTGTGTGTGTGTGTGTGTGTGTGTGTGTGTGTGTGTGTTTTGTCCCAGCTTTTATTGACATTGAGCTAAAGGAGGGAGAAAAGGAGCCAGAAGTGAATGGAGCAGGAAGTCACTCTTTCTCTCTGTCTGTGTGTGTGTGTGTGTGTGTGCGCGCGCAGGCGAGTGTGTGTGTGTGTGTGCGCACGCATCAGCGCTTGCAAATTGTTTGCATTTAGGCCCACAAAATATATGTGTGTACTGTATGTCTGTGTATGCATATATTTGCAGACACTAAACACACACACACACACAACACACACACACACACATCCAGATCCAGTACACTGTTCTATTGTAAGCTTCTCCTGCAGAGCTTCTGTTTGGGCTCAAAGAAATATGTTTCAGAAATGATTCAAAAAACCAGGTAATAAAATTTTGCACACCGTTTTTTTTTTGGCCATGTTACGGGGAGAGGAAGGGACGGCAAAGTGAAGAAAGAAAGGAGGTGAAATATAGGGTAGTCCAGGGAGAGATAATGGAAACAGATGAAGGGCAGAGAAGGAGAAGAATGCAGAGGTATGAAATGGAGTAATTCTCTGAATCTAATATTACTTTTTATGTAAGGGCACTGGTGTGAACTTATATTATTAAAACAGCACGGCAGCAAGAAGAGCTGATCCACAACAGAACTTAGAATAGAAATTATCTCTGGAATGCACACATGGGCACACACACACACACACACACTCACACACTCTGTTACAGCAGAGCTCAGGCATCCTAAGTGCAGAATACTGTTCACACCCTCTGCCACACTGACATGAACATGTGACACACTGACACTTTTGTATCTATGTGTAAAGTATGTAAGTGTACAAACACTGCACAAACATCCCCCCTTGTGGTTTCCAGTACATTTAGGGACTGTCAAAAAATGACTGGGGTGGGGAGGGGTGTTGAATGTTATACTGGTTGAACAATATTGATACAATTCAAATTCAGCAAACACAAATGGCAAAGAATAAAGCATTTTAAGATGGTGCACCCCAACCTTTTACCTTAACATTTAATCATAATATGTTATGGAATAATCATTTTTATAATTTTTGTATGTTAGTCTTTTTTCATATTTTTCTATTATAAAACATTTTTGGACTCATTCCGTACCTATTCATTTTCATACAGTCCCTAAGCAAGCAAATGCCTCTGTTCGCAATCTCAATTAAGTAAAATGTTTAGTAAATTTCAATATGAAATATTTAAAGCTTATGTAACAGTGTTTACCCATTTGTATATCCATCTATTTCCAGAAAGTTTGATACATTGAAATTACCAACTGATATTGCAATTTTCATTTAAAAAAATGGAGACAGAAAAAGTCTTATTCAAAGCCATATATGTGTTTATTAGACATAGCTATAAAAAGATGCATGGCTTTAAATACAGAAATAGGTCTTATTATAGGGACTCAGATGGTTAAGCATGACGCATCATGTGGCTCAGTTAATCAAACATGGACGTATCAAAGCAGAGACAGAGCGTCCATGCAGAAGAAATTCATATCCTCTAAATAAAAAGGAACACGTATGGCTCACATTGAATATGAATGAGTATTTGAGGGCACACACGCTTCAAAAAAACTATTAGACAAGAACGTGTGACATTGAATTGCTACCACGTATGTACAGTGCGCTCTCGATGTTTATTACAGTCTTATCCACCAATTTTACACGTCAAGTCTGTTTACACGTGTTAGGCAGCACAACTGCTGATGTGAAGAACATTGCAGAAACCCTCTTTGTGCAAAGTCTGATGAGCTGCATCAGCTGGGGCTGAAGACTACAATGAAATGATCTCGGGGTGTGGAGTTAGAGACGTGAGGTTACCAGACCTCTGTAGCTCACACCTCATCTCATCCTCCACCTGAGGCTAGAAGAGTTTAAACTGATCAGTTTAAAAAAAGAATCTGGATATAATTTTGTGAAAATTGGTAAAAACGCATGGCACTGAATGATTTACATCTGTTGTTTATGTTTATAATGACACAATGACACAAAGTAAACAATTCCATGCTCTTTATCATTGAGGAATTTCTGTTATGAGTCAAACATGAGCGCAAGTGACCTGTGAAAGTAACGGGACTCTCATGTAACTCTCATGCCCAGGCTCTGGCACTGACACATCCAGTGATTTGTACAGTAACAGTCAGCTGCAGAGAGGTGACAAGAGGTGGCTGTCAGACAGCTCTATCTGCATATATAACATGTGCTCCTTTGTCGCAGCCACTTATTCCCCTTGTCCATCAACGTCTGCGTATGACGGAGCCCAGCTACGGATCGGTGCCTCATAGACGGAGGGAGAGAGGGGAGTGAAAGGGGGAGGGGGGGTGAGAAGGAGTGAGGGAGAGCTGGGGAAGGACAGCGAGAATGAGGGAGACTGGAAGACAACCAAGTGCTGGGATGAACACGGAGAGCAATTCACGTCTTTCACACCGTAGGATGAGTCATCTTGGCCGGCACTGCGCTGTGAATGAAACAGAACGGGGAGGGAGACCTGCAGGGAGGGCCTGTTGAGTGTGTGAGAGGGTGAGAAGGCATTACACACTCACTGAGGGGGGAAAAAAAAACCCAAAAAAGACCAACCACATGATGTCTACCTCACATTCTGTCAGTGAGAGTGGGAGGAGGGAGGACTGCCAGTCACAGGCAGGCGGGAGGGAGCAGAGCGTATGAACAGAAACTGCATGGAGTTATTGGAGTGAATTTATGTGACGCATAAGATGTGTTTAAAGAAACCCTGATACATTATTCATTGAAGTTACTACGCTAATGTTTCCTTTGGTTTAATGAACCCAAATGAAACTGTAGTCTTTCAAACAGATGTTTAAAGTTTATAATACCTAAGGAAAAGAAGGACTTCACGCTGCTGTGATGAACCCACAGAGAATTATCACCCACATTCTGCAGTTCCCCTCAGCACTTTGAACTCATTGTTTTGGATTTAATGTTCTGAACTTTACTTCAGTGTTGTTTCCAGATGACAAAGCTCAGATAAACGGACTGTTTAGCCCCTAGAGGCAAATTTGTGATATCTGACTATATAAATAAAGTTGATTTGTCTTGGCTTTGACTGGTAGTTCCTGGTGACTGCAGTCAGGTTAGATTTAGGGGATTAGGGGATATGGGACGTACATGGGACAAAAATGAACTTGCCCAAGCACTAGCATAAGGACCACTTCTGGGATGAAGGTAAATTGACTCTATTAAAAAAGAAATTCCCTCCTCTTAACTGTTACCTCCCAAGGGTAACTGTTACTCCAACCCTGTCCCCAAGCGTTTGTATACAACATTCACAGCTAATACAGAATAAAGAAAACAGAATCCCTCATGAGTTTTGTGCCCATACTGGCTTTGCATCAAAGTTGCAGCTTTGCAGCTTTCCTCCAAAAGCTCCATTATGTTTGTTATTTTGATGAATTTGCATCGTGGGTTGCTGGGAAATTCCAATAACAAGCAGATAAGAGTGAAAAAGGTGAGGAGGGAAAGCTTTCTAACAAACTCACAGTCGAATAGGACATTCCTCCAGTTTGCATGAGGTTGCAGTGACTAATATATTCAGGTCTTCAATGGATTCCAATGAAATGACCTGCTGGTATATTTCCTTACCTCAAGGTGTTTAGCCTCTGGGTGTCTTTTAATTAGAGGTCAATGACTGGATCAATTAACCCATGAATCGCTTATTGTAACCAATCAATTGTAAAGTCATTTGTCACAGCCCACCACCTCTCAACCAGTACCAAGGGGGATGCTGCCAGAGAACATGAGTTAGGTAGAAGGAGCAAAAGAAAGTCAAAGGAATAAAGCGGTGCTATTATGCATGCAAGTAATTCAATTCAATATCAAAATGCCAATGGTGGCATCTGTTGAGGCATAAAAAGACTAAATCACAAACAATGGAAAGAAGGTCAATAAATGGAACTGAAATCTGTTGCTGAGCCAGTGGTTCGGTCAAAGATGCAAAGCTGGATTGAGATCTATAGATCGGACTCCTCTGAAGTTACACCCACAGGACCACAGGGTTGGAGATAGCTGTTCCCTTACAATCTGTCCACTCAGTGCTTTCTGTTAACTACTCCGTTGTTGTTGTGTGGGATTAAATATGGCATTTCAGACACCACCCATTTGAAAACCTGGATGGATAATGAATCCTGCGTTAAAGGTAATTTCCGTTTATTACAACTTGGTCCTTATTTTAACAGCGTCCCAACCTAAGTAATGTGAGTTCTGGGAACACGGTTATGTTGCTATAACAAAGTCCATGGACGAATTATCAGAAAATGAGCCTCTGGGCACAGACCCATAAAAGGCTCCCGCTCAGTGTACAGTTGCTGTTGAGAGGAGGGATCCCTCTTCCACTCTGCAGCTGTATCATGAAGGGAAAATGAACAAGCTATAATAAATATACAGAGTGGATCAGTCTGTGAAGATGAGTTCATAGGGGTGGGATGTTTATCAGATCACTAAGCTCAGAAAAGAAATAATAACAGTGTTCTTCATATTTTTTTATATTTATTATTTATATTTATCAACATTTTCCACTAGTGTAGCTTTAAAATAACTATATACTATAATATATATACATTTAAACTTTTGTTTTACCCTAAATGCAACATTTGCTGATTTGAATCATGGTCACTGGCTGATGCTAGTCGTGCGAATGCAACATCGTCCATCTTTATATGTATATATATATATATATATATATATATATATGTCCAGTCCAGTACAACATTAGCCCATACAAGCACTGCACATAAGGTTAATAACTCAGCAGCTACTTATTTATAACAGAGTTGCCAGATTATAATTGTTTCTGTGGCTTTCGTGGTCTTCAAATAAGCTTTTAATGAGGAAGTAATTTACTGTGAATCACCACAGTGGCCATGGTGATTCAGTGTGGTCAGTTCACTGTGAAGATTCGTTGATAAGGATTCGTTGGTATGTGAACTGAACACCTCTAAGTCATTGCTGATTGACATTTGACAGAGGTTGGAGGCATGTTTTTTTTAGAAGTTGGCTGTTGGTGGTGCCTCGAAACATTACATTGATTGGTCTTAGAGAGCACTGTAATTAAAGGTCAACATTTTCAAATGTGAAAAGCATTAAGTACCTGAGGAACGATGCACTGACTGACGATGCACTGACTGATCCTGCGGAGGATGTTGACTTTGTGGAT
This sequence comes from Nannoperca obscura, assembly GCA_036024295.1. Taxonomy (NCBI): domain Eukaryota; kingdom Metazoa; phylum Chordata; class Actinopteri; order Centrarchiformes; family Percichthyidae; genus Nannoperca; species Nannoperca obscura. The sequence goes on from JAVQJL010091795.1 coordinate 8,744, forward strand.
GTGCATGAGGTGTGCATGTCCCTGGTTTGTTAAATCACACTGGGGTTAATCACACCATGCTGTCCTGATTGGTTTGAAGCTAATCCCTGCGGGAACATTAGTACTAACATACATCCTCATACAGATGAATGCACACACACTCCTCTGCCTCTTCTGTACGCACTCTCTCTGTTATAAAGCCATTCATCAGTGAGTTTTTCTGCTCTGATCCTCAGGCGAGGTCGCACTGCTGATGAAGATTTAGGACCTCAACCTCAGGTGTGTGTGTGTGTGTGTGTGTGTGTCCGTGTCTCCCTTTGCTAGCTGTTAACACGTACTTTACTGTGTGTCTTTATCTCCCCCCACCAGTGTAATGGAGGCTCACACAGGAAAAGGCGAATGTCACACTCACAACTTAGTTAAGTCATCTAACATCACACACACAACTAACACACAGTCGCACACGCTGACTGACCTTCAGGATGCTGTCATTTGTGCAGGTCGCCTCTCAGTCTCTCACACTTTACACACACACATGCTCATGGTGTGCTCTGTGTATGTGTGTGTCAACATGCATATGAATAAAAGTGGGAGACTGTTTGAATTAGTCATTCAGTTGCTTATTTGCCTGATTCTTTGCACGTCTCTTTATTATTTACGATCTTCTAATGCTTTATTCATCTGTGAGTGTCTCTTTGAGTGTGTGTGTGTGTTTCAAGGGTAGCGCCCGAGATGTATCAGAATGATTAGGTTAGAATCACATCCCAGGGGAAATACTTCGCTGTGATTGGTTAGTTTTAGAGGCTTATATTCAGAGGTCTGGGTGTGGAGCATTTTGGTTCTCAGTCCATTAGCTAGGCAAATAAGGAATGTCTACTGTATGTTTTGGGATGTGTGTGTACTGGTGTGTAACTACCAGATGACTGAGAGTGCACACACACACACATACACACACACACACACACAGAGACAGAGAGCGGTTTCACCTCCACATACAAAGTGCCCCATGTGTTTTCCATGCATGAGAAGGTCAGAGGAGGCATCTACAGTGTTTCTCCAGGTAGCCAGTCAGTCATAGCGGTGCTGCTGATCCACTCACCTCTGCAGAGGTCATATCTGCGGTCCCCAAAGCCCCGAGGCCTCTGAAGGAACATCAATCACTACAGACCTTGGACACACGAACACACACCTCTACTTTCACACTATAGGACTATAATGTGCTATAAGGACAGCCGCGGCCACCCGTTTCATGGGTAAACACTGTGTTCTTTCATCATGTACGATACACTCCTACTGTTTGAAAAGGATTTCTTAAAGGCAAATTCAGTGCTACTGAAGTAATAACTGATATATATATATATATATATATATATATATATTAGGTAAGACTCCCAATGTATGGGCTAGTTTTGGCTTGTTATTGGTAAGGGGGAAATATCATACTATTGATATCGAGTGCAAGGTTGTTTCTGAGGTCTTCATCAGTCACACTAACCTCTTCAACCTCTTCTCACCCTGTGGAACATATTAAAAGTACAAGGACAAGAGGGGTGATCCTCCTTTTAGTTTGCAATGCTACTCCTAAATAATAGGAGTTATCTTTTATTAGTAATAAGCACTGTGTTTACCAACTAAGGTAACTACAAAGATCACACCAGCTTGCTTGTTAAATATAAATAGTTCAAGGATAATTCAGGCATTTCTAACTAATGGGTCCTATTTTTATATATTTTGGGTTCTGAATGACCAATAGGTACAAAAAGTTCTGGATTTCTGCCTGGGTTATCTATCATCACCGAAATGCTTAAATACCATATGATACACTTTGATTTTGATTTCCTCTCAGCTGGAAGAAAATATTGTGATTCAGCAGCACTGCAGGTTTTGAATTAATTTAAAACAAAAAGAACAACTAAATACAAGTCACAGAAGGTCGTCTGTTCCTTAACACTGTGGATTCATAAATGAGTAATGAAAAGCAACTGAGGAAATAATTACAACTTTTAAATGTTTTGCATGTTTTTTGTATCTTGTATTGCTTTAAGCCCAGAGCTATATGCTCACTTTTCAATGTTCCTGGCAGAATATGACAGGCAGTTTGTCTAACCAATAGAAGGACAGCAAAACAACACCTCACAGAAACCCCACCCAAACCTCACAATCCCAACGTAAAAGACCATGATATATACATATCCAGCAATAATAGCAATACAGTTAGTATTTTTAAATAAAACTGTAAGAAAGCAATATTTCACTGTGTTACTAACATTACCAAATTACTTTTTAAACTAAATCTCAGAGAACAAAATGAATCAAAAGCTAAAGAAAGGATGTACAGTAGGGGCAAAGCTTTTCTTTTGGCACTGGACTGCATGTGGTTTTACAGCGTCACATAGTAACTAGCAGATCAAACAGAGATGATAAGTGCCCTGGCCTGGATTGTACTGTACGAGTTCTCTTTGTGCCTTCCAGCACAGTATCAGCAGTATGGTTACTTATGCATGCATGGCCTGGTCAGGGCTGCACAGATGAGTTTGGCTCAGCTTAGCAGAAGCAAAAGCCATCTTCTAGTGATAACAGCAAATACTCTCACGGTAATTTATATTTGAATATTTTTCTTAAAATATTAAAATCCCCCACCCTAACGCACACACAAACAGCGTCAGGTCGCGTGAATCCAAACCTCATGGCAATGTAAGCTGTGTGAGCCAGAGAATTGTTTAGCTGGCAAGAATACGGAGCCAAAATGTGTTAAAAGTGTGAAACATGAATACATCTACTGTCCAGTACAGTCAGCTGGATTTTTTGTTGCATCAAGGGAATTAAATGCTCATTGACAAGTAGGAGGCTATTATTTTAAAAGATGAATATGCTTTGTATTTCATTTCAGTGCTACCGGAATCAAAAGCTTTCTCATTATGTAGGCCAACCAACTGTTTAAATATGTTTTATGTATATTGAAGTTTTTAGAATTAATGTTAAAATAATAGATTTTGATGAAACTGCTGGTAAAATTGACACCTATGTAAAAACAGTGCATACACAATACAACAATAAATACAGAGAAAATTAGGAAATATTATGAATAGTATTTATTTAATGCATTTCACAATATTACTGCAGAGAGCCGTGATTCAGTCTATAATAAAACCGACACAAAACCTTCTTCCCCTCATCATCACGGTCTTGAATCTGTGATCCTTGTGTCTCAGATGTCTCCACCTTCTCCTGCTGCAGGACTTCCAGTTCATCTTCCATGTCCACGATCATACTGGTCTCCAGTCTGACCAAGGATGCGTCCTTAGTCACATCATTTTTCACATTTGAGATTTTCTTCAGAAATTCTAGTCTCTTCCAGTTGTCTGTGGGTTTGTCACTTTGAGAGATGCCTTTCACATTACACATAGTCCTTTAATCCACTGGTAAGTATTAGTACTTTAGACCACAACATTTGTAAAAGAGGCTAGATTTAAAAATAACCAACCAGTTGACTCTATATCAGCATTGGTCTCACAGGGGGCAGGGCTGATTATAACAGTAGACAGTGTTTTGAGCCATTTTCAACCCATGACATGCTGATTTTTATATATATTTAGTAAGAAATGTCAATATTAACACCAGCATTTATGTGTTTTCATCACAGTACAGTCATGTCATTTAGTTTACAGCTCAAAGACGGTTTATTTCATAATGGTGAAATATTTCTCAGGTTCAGTTTTCAAGAAGCAAGTAAATCTGCACTTTGGCTTCACAGCACATGGTGACTAACTCTAAACTGTAATAGCAGCTCCCAACCTGTGATCCTCTGGCGCCCAGAGAGACATTAGCTCTCTTCATGTAAAACAGATGTTCCTCATTCCTCAGCCCTCACTACAGCTGCTGCTCTCCACCCGAAGAATACAGAATGGATAGGCTCTCCCGGACATTTATCATTAAGTAATTGCAGGAGAATCCAAGCGAGAGTCATTATGCTGAAAGTGGAAAATAATCTGAGTGCTTTGGGGGGGGGGGGGGCCCCCCCCCCCCCCGCGCCGGGGGGGGGGGGGGGGGGGGGGGG